>JAKSYS010000124.1:0-112909 GCA_022925895.1 Fragilaria crotonensis
GGACAGACTTCCAGTATCGCCTACATATATTTTACATCTATCCCGATCCCTAACTGTCGCCCGTGTGCACAGTAAAACGTACATCCGTGCTCCAGTAACCAGTGCGACACTGCACGACTGGAATCAAAACTCGTCGATTTGAATTTCATGTTCATCTCATCCCATGAGATTGAACACTCATTTTCAAACGAGACTCAACGCCTCGTGTACCGACGACCACACCGCGGCACGAAACGACGTCTCCAGAAACGAGGAGTTCCTCATTGTTCCAGGAACACTCCCATCTATCAGACCTCATCCCTTGCACCTCCCTCTTCTCTCACAATTGTCGAAATAATTCATTTTAGTGCCACTTACCTTTTCTGCACATACTGTGAATATCTGCACAACATGAATGAAATTGACCATGACGAATTTTTACCGCCGGTCGTCAAATTGTCAACCTCACCATACTGTACATATTTCAGTAGTCAGTACGACGGTACTCACTATTACGACAGCACACAACACGGCAATCAGTACAGCAGTACTTTTGCACATCACTTCCTCTGCCCGGCCATAGTCCGTGCACGTCTGAGTCTATCGTTACCGTACATAACGATAAACTATTAGACAGTGCCCACTATGACCAAAGCGATATTACTAGTCAGTCCTCGCACATTTATGTAGCGATAGACCGACAGATAGTATACGTATCGTTGTCTGTAGCGGTAGACAGCATTGTATTGCTGTACCGTTTATAGACACACTAAGCAGTAGTCAGTGTCGTACTAGACACTTACCTACTGGGGGCGTACCCCGTAACGGTTACGTCCTGGTTCTTAACCCGAACCTTACGCCGACCTGCGCGTCGACAGGTTCCGTTAACCCGAACCATATCATGGTTGCTCGCCAGGTTGCTATCCTGGTAGCTCACCTGGTTGCTCGCGACGAAACTCCGAGCCTATTCAATTTAAATTTGGTGCCTAGCACCGATTTAAATTGTTCTAACCTTTGTTCTTTTCCCTTCCAGCTCAACTTTCATACCAGCAGTACATGTTCCTACTGCCTGAGAATTGAAATTCTCATTCCTTGTGCTCACTTTTTTTGCAAAACTTGTCTAACCCAACTCACCCTTCATCCTCAACTTTGCAACTCTCACCATGGTCAACCCAGCACTAACCCATTTGCCTCCAACTGAGGCCAACTGCCCACCCACCCATTGTGTCAAACCAACGAAACACATGGCGAACTATGTCGCCGCCGACGGCGCATTTTGCAGCTCCTTTGATGCACTCAAAAATGCTGCCCTACCTTTCAAGAAGCATTCCTTTTCCTATGTTGCAACAACTAACACTTCTTCCATTGCTGAATCTAACACCTACAGGCCCAAGAAGAGCCCCAAGCAAGCTCCAGGCCATTTTCAGCGCACCGCAACGGCCCTGACTCCTGAGCAAGAGTCCGCCGTCATCTCGCGTTTTCTTGAAACCATCGATCAAGAACGCCTCCAAGGACAAGACACCAACAACAGAGTTAACTACGCCTGCGAACTCTCCTACGAAGCAGGATCTACCGATATGGGTCGCTCCCATTCTCTTTCCATCAAACCAGGCGCCATCAACGACAACGCAGCCGCCAAAATCCAAGACAACAACACGCGCAATACCTTCGCTTCCACCATCATCCCGCGCCAAGAAGACCTCCAACTTGCCTCCTACGAAAGGCCTATCAAGAACCAACGTGTCAGATTCAATTTTAACGTCGAAACCATCAAGATCAAGAACAACAATGAAGTCGCGAAATGCGACTCTTTCAAGATTCCGGCGACGAACGCCGAAGACCTCCACTACGACAAGAGGGGTATCATCCAAACCGCCTTGAAAAGGGCTCTCCAATGCATGTCCTCAATCAAAATTCCGACGAATACTCGAGGAGAAATCGTCCGAACAGTGGACTGCATCAAAGAATTAGCGCAGAACGTACGTTTTACTACGCCGTGCAAGCGCGAAGCTCGCAAGAGCGATTCTGACGACGACATCACATCAAGCGAAGCCAGAGCTTCCCACAACATGTCTACTTACCTTCAGGCACCAAGAATTGGTGGAGAACAAGCAAAACAATAATGGCAATAATGGACAAGTTCCAAGGCCAAAATTGCAAATTCTCCTCTGAGTGCCTCTCCAAGTCTCCAGAACTGCTGAATCCACCTACAAGTACTACAATGATGCAGCTTCCTATGAGATTGGAAGAACTTCACAGAATTTCTTTCCCAACTTTACCTGAGAAGGTCATTCCATTTGTAAGGCACCATAACAAAGCAGTCATACAGCATGACAGCATCCTTATCTTGCCTGTGACCCCTCCGGTTACAACTTCCCATCAAACTGTCAGCACTTCAATTGCTACTCAGAATGATGAGAACACCCCCGTCCACAGTGACGCCATCAATGGCCCCTTTCCGCACGACGGAATCGGTCCGATGTCCGAACGCGATCCCGGAATTGAAAATGCCGTTAACCCCAACTTCAACGACGACATTTCCGATAACGGCCTTGACTTAAGTAACATGTCATGCGGAATCCGATGGAAACGAACGATGACAGAAATTTTCATCAAGACTCCGGACGAGAAATCGAAATTCCCTACGTCGAATTCCTCCCACGCCGCCCTACAGACAAGACTCCCGCGGACACCACCTACGAATCTGCGGACATGCTGACGACTACGATTCCAGCACAGCCACAGACAACGTCCGCCTTCCACCCGCCGGACACCAAGATCTACCGTGACTCAGACATCAAGCACAAGAAAACTACCCGATTCTCAGTCACACTTCCACAATTTTTGAACAGAAAGCCTGCAGCTTTTGAAAGCTGCAATCCCTTCAGTTTTCTGTCAATTGCTGAGAACTCACAAGTTGCATCCCACCACCGACAGCGCCTCCGATTGCCTACTATCTACGACTGCAGGCATCACCAACTTGATCAAGACAATGTCACAAATCCCCAGAATACCCATACACAAACAAGACACCAGAGACACTCCTTCATGTCATTCCTGGTGAGTCTAGTTCTGTGTGTTCAAACAATGAAAACAAAGAAAAATCTATTACTTGCAACTCACTTACTCCTCCTGGCCACAGACACAATGATGTGAATGTAGCAACAGAGGATTATTGCAATGTGATAAGATATGAATTGGACAACAAAGCCTTTGCAAACACAATGCCCTTGCTGTTCAAACTCCCAGATCATTAATTTTACCCAAAAAAATCCGAAAACAGACATCAACAACAAACGCTCCGTCAACAGAAAATGCACCTCCAGAAGGAGCAAATGCTCACCAAGAAGTGCACCACCCAATGTTTGCAAACACGCCAACTAATTGTGAAACATTTTTGATGACAATGAGCATGAAAACAATGATGATGAACTGCCTCAAATTCCTTAACCTCCCCAGATGCCCTGACATCATCAACCAGAACCGACTTCACATATCCACCGATTGAAGACCTCACAAGGACGCTCCTGAAATATGCCAAGATTGCAAACCTTCAGGAACTTAGCTTCCCAACTGACCTTCTCTCACGAAGACGACAATTCAATGCCTTCATGGATAACCTCCGAATCATATGCAGCATATCACCATGGACACGCCAAGTCTTTGACCTTTGGCCGAGACAAATCAATTACTCTCATCCATGTGTTGGTATTGCAATCTTCAATCTGATTTTCACCAACATCTGTGAGCCCTGCCAGACACATTATTGACTGTTCCCAGATGCCAGAACAGCCATTCTGACTCTAAGACGTCACTGTGCACCGCTCACCCAAGATCACATTGAACGCACGCGAATCCTTCTACTCCATCAAGCAAGGACATCAAGAAGTTGCAACATCCTACTTGAATCGCATTCGGACATTATCGCGCGACTGTTATCACGCCGGAATCACAAACACTGATGCTGATATAATCAAACGAGCCATTCATGGCGGCAGCAATCACCACTTTTATGCTGCTTCCTACCAACGCTTTGATGCCGACATCCGTCGAGCAGAATTACATGACAAAGAACTACCAACATTTGCGGAACTTGAGAGCCACTTATTGAATATTGATGATTCCTGTGGACTTACTCTCCCTTCCCAAAACCAACACAATTACAACCAACATGCAAATTCTGCACACCAACCTTCATCAAGTCTGCCTTTTCAACATCAAGGCACAACTTATGATGATCTTCCACCACACCAACACCAAGCCTTCACCAGCTCTTCAATGATGCACCCAAATGCAGCCAAATACAATAACAGGCCACCACATCAAGAAGTTGAAAATCTAACAAACACTCTGGCCTCTGCACAGCATCCAAGAAGACAAAACAATGACAATGATTGCAGTATTGCAATGCAACAGCCTCAGCCTTTTCAAAAGCAACATCGCCACACAAGACCTCATTTCAGACAAAATTCTTCAAACAATGCAAATCAAAGGCGTCCTCCAGATAACTTCAGCTCACCCAATGCTGCAAATATTACATGCTACAATTGTGGACAACTTGGCCACTATGCTAATCGATGCATAACCGTCAACAGATCACAAAACAGCAACCACGGAGGACTCCCAAACACAAATCCAAACAATGATGAAACCGCACCCCACAACCAACGTGCTTATTACATCACTGATTCAATTCCATCTCAATCACATGCTTTTTACCATCAAGCATACATTGCATCCTGCAATGACCAGGGCAACTTCAACTGCCCAAAACCAGTTACTTCATGGCCTGATATTGACACACCTGAGCAGATGGCAATCAACAGAGTATAACTCAATGATTTCTAACCATCAGTTCCAATATCTCCATACAGGCCAACAACAAGACACACTACACATCAACTACACTGAAAACCTTGTGAATCACACTTCACAGACATTCCCAAAAAAAAAAATGCAAGTCTCACCAAAAACAAAAAAAACAATCTTCAGATCAAAAGATTCTGTATGTTTCCAAAGCAAATGCTACAACATCAGAAATCAACAGAGATTTGATTCAAGAGGGGTGACAGACTTCCAGTATCGCCCTACATATTTTTACATCTATCCCGATCCCTAACTGTCGCCCGTGTGCACAGTAAAACGTTACATCCGTGCTCCAGTAACCAGTGCGACACTGCACGACTGGAATCAAAACTCTCGTCGATTTCAATTTCATGTTCATCTCATCCCATGAGATTGAACACTCATTTTCAAACGAGACTCAACGCCTCGTACCGACGACCACACCGCGGCACGAAACGACGTCTCCGAGAAACGAGGAGTGTTCCTCATTGTTCCCAGGAACACTCCCCATCTATCAGACCTCTCATCCCTTGCACCTCTCCTTCTTCTCACAATTGTCGAAATAATTCATTTTTAGTGCCACTTACCTTTTCTGCACATACTGTGAAAATCTGCACAATCATGAATGAAATTGACCATGACGAATTTTTACCGCCGGTCGTCAAATTGTCAACCTCACCATACTGTACATATTTCAGTAGTCAGTACGACGGTACTCACTATTACGACAGCACACAACACGGCAATCAGTACAGCAGTACTTTTTGCACATCACTTCCTCTGCCCGGCCATAGTCCGTGCACGTCTGAGTCTATCGTTACCGTACATAACGATAAACTATTAGACAGTGCCCACTATGACCAAAGCGATATTATTACTAGTCAGTCCTCGCACATTTATGTAGCGATAGACCGACAGATAGTATACGTATCGTTGTCTGTAGCGGTAGACAGCATTGTATTGCTGTACCGTTTATAGACACACTAAGCAGTAGTCAGTGTCGTACTACACTTACCTACTGGGGCGTACCCCGTAACGGTTACGTCCTGGTTCTTAACCCGAACCTTACGCCGACCTGCGCGTCGACAGGTTCCGTTAACCCGAACCATATCAGTGAGGTCTACTTCGACAGTACTCCGATTTGACAGTAGAAGCAGTAGTAGTACTTTGCAAGGCTGTCGAAAAGATTCGAAAAAGTGAATTAAAATGCATTTGAAAATTGAGCCAAAAACGAAGATAGGAGAATACGCTGGTTGGAGTACTGGATTACAGTACATGTACCTCGTTCAGTTCTCAACCGTACTGCTACGATGTTACGATGCACCAAACAACATTTAGGTGTAGACTCTAGCAGAGTAGTAATCCCAGCGTGTTCAACCCGACGGGGTGAATAGTTCCAGTGCAACGTGGTTGCGGCCGTTGTTATTCTCTGGAGCAACTATAATTTACTTGTTTGCTTCGAACTCTCTTCATACAGCTGCGACTTCTGCACATTTCAGGTGACATTCTGGGATACATAGGTCCAGGCACAGACATAGAGACTCGTTCTCCGCCACCAACGATAGAGTCTAATCATACGATCGTTGCGACTTCGCTAACGCTGACGTTGAAACATCCGCCTAGTATATGTCACAACATCCGCACCACCAAAAGCGACATCAAACATGCCTCATGCCGTAATCACAAGAACTGAAGGAGAGACGAGAATAGACAATAGACTTTACTGATCAGCTAGTTCTAGTGCTCAAGGGAAATAAAGGACCAAATTTGGAATAGGGTGCTCTCTAGACTCGTAATGACGTAATACCTGGTAGGACCTGGCATACGGAATGCTCTGCGTAAATTGTGCTAGCAATCTTGTAGTGTACTACTATTTGGGCATTAACTTCTTAGTGGCATGTAGCGTAGACCGAGCATGATGCCCTCTGCCAATACTGCATTCAGAGAGCTACTCAGTACTACCGGTAGTACAAGTAATCAGACTGAGAGAAGGCATGTATTTTTATGTAGACATGGCAATAAGTTACAAGAACATGCAACTACAAGTACCAGGGAGTAGAGCATCTTGTGAACCCAAGTCCCAAGTCCTCTGGGTACTGGTACCAGCCATTTACTTTTGCTGGTACCAGTAGTCAGTACTAAAGAACTCCTACCGGTAGTAGTCTCCCATGGTACCGATACAAGAATACTACTACTGTCGTACCAGGAAAGGTGATATGCAGTAGTCGTATCACAGTGCAGAAACAGTGCACTACATCTGTTATCCTACTCCTTTAAATTTGCTTGGTGTGTGCGTGTGTGTGTGTGTGTGTCTGTTACGGCATGACCACTTGGGGTACTGTTGCACTGTTACGTGGAGTACATGTACTACAGGTCTACAGTACATAAATCGACAGTAATTTATGTTGAAACGATGTGTCTTACCTTACTGTAGTAATGTACTGTACGTATTCAAAGTTACTGGATGGAATAGTCATATGAATTCGTCTTGTTAACAGGTTTGCTCACAGATGCTACTGTAAAACATACCGTGCGATGAACTGCAATACTGGGGCGGATACCACAACATTGGGGGTACTGTACTGTACTTTCGTCATGTAGTAGCTTCCGCCGCTTGTAGTTGGTACCAGGGTACTGCATACTGTAGAACAAAAATGTATGCTACTGTAAATGGTGTGTTCTTACGTTCTACGGAGTATTGACAAGTTTGGGGTTTGGGGGTACTGTACTGCGCCTCCTTATCCTGCATCCTGTGGTATGTATCATACTACTTCGATCAGTTGTGAGGAACCCACTAGTATTAGTTATTAGTGGTCCAAAAGAATCTGGAGGACGCAACAACTGTAGTCGTAGACTGTAGACACACGATATGCTGTTGGACAGGGCCATAGAAACCCTAGACTGCTAGGCCTTGATGTGCGCACACGTTCTCTGTGGCATCACTTTTGCATTTCAACTCGTCGTATATAATAACACTATTGCGTATTGTAGTTGTTATTGGTAGTTGTTCTCTACTAGCATGTAAACTTTCTTTGCCCTGCAGTACGAGATTTCCGATCCGTTGTCCCATGACAGCCAGCAACGTTGGTCACTCGTAAGCTGCAGAATCCAGCAGCTCGAAGATGGGCAAATCCGGGTCGTTTTACTCTTCGTACTTGTCAAAGACCAAGGCACAGTTGGTTCCACCAAATCCAAAACTGTTAGACATGGCACGTTTGAATGGTCCATCCTTCCTTTTGGTCAAATGTTCATCCTCAGCTTCATCAACAAGTTCCTTAATGTTTGCCGATTCCGCCATGAAATCATTGTCCATCATGAGGATGGTGTAAATGGCTTCGTGGACGCCAGCAGCTCCCAAGGCATGTCCCGAGAGGGACTTGGTCGAACCAACTTGCGGTTGGTATCCCTTCTCCGTGAACAAGTTCTTGATAGCACCGAGTTCCATGATATCTCCAACTGGCGTGGATGTTCCGTGCGTGTTGATGTACTCGACTGGTTTCTCACCTCCATTCGGTCGGCTTCTTCCATTGCGATCTGCATGCATCGCTGCCCTCCGACACCGGAGGTGCGACCATGTCGTAGCCATCTGAGTTGGCGCCGTATCCGACCAATTCGGCGTAAATTTTGGCTCCGCGGATTTGGCGTGTTCCATTTCTTCCAAAACGATGATGCCACCGCCCCGGCAATGACGAATCCGTCGCGAGTCTTGTCAAAAGGACGGGAGGCGGTCTGGGGGTGTCGTTATATTCGGTGGAGAGAGCTCCCATGCAGTCGAACATACTGGTGAATTCCCAGCTGCAGTTTTCGCCTGAGTTGCAGCAGTAGTAGTAATGTTGTTTGGTGAGCTAACATCTTACACGGTGCCGAGCAAGCGTCCCAACACAAAACATGAAAAACGTACCTGCTCCACAAAACGCAATGTCACTCTTGCCCAATCTGCTCAAATCCAGTTCCAATGCAATGAGCTCCAGTACTGCATGCACTTGAAATACTGAAGGACGGTCCCTGCAACTTAAATGCCGTCGCCAAGACCGCACTGCATGTGGATCCCATGCTACGAGTAACTCGGAAGGGTCCGACCTTGTTTTTCCATCGCTTGCCTGCATTCTGAACAGCATCTACCGTTTCCACTATGTCTGGAATGGATGTACCCCGTCCAATGATCCCCGCCACGCGTGGATTCTCTTGGTACATTTCTGGTGTCAATCCCGAGTCCTGCACGGCTCGTTCCATGGCCACATAGGCGTATTTGGCGTTGTTTCCGCAGAATCGAAGGGAGGATTTTGGAATAAGCTCCTTGAAATCTTCGTCCGTGAGGGCCGGATGCCCCGCACTTGGGACTTGATTCCCAATTCTGACATTCTTCGAAAAGGTGAGTCCTGATTTGCATTCGTGGAGGGACGTCTTGACTCTTCGAGTGTATTTCCGAGGCAGAGACGATTCCCATGCCGGTGACTACAACGCGCTTCTGCCGGCAACGGCCATGTGGAGTTCTGTAGACGAAGATGGGGAGGCTGTGGATGACATTGTTTTGGATTTGGAATGTTGTGCTACTTAATGTGTTAGGGAATGTGAGTGCCAATGCGTGCGGGAGTGTGAATGAAATGATGGATTTCGAAAAGGAGACGTACCTGGAATGGTGGGGAGTCTTCCAAAGCCATTGACATTAGGTGCAAACGCCGACACAGATGATTGAGTAGCTGCAACCGCTGCAATAAGCATGACAATGGACTTTGTTGTAGGAGTGTGAACCATCATTGTAGTATACGACTGTTGTTGCTTGATGTTGACTTGGATGTTCTTAATTTCGATTGGTTTCGAATCGATTGGAAAGGACTGGATTGGATTGTGAACTGTCCTAAGGTGTTCAGATGATGAGTTCGAATACAGGTGGCCTAAGATTTGATTAAATCAAGAAAGATTTAGTCGATCGTTGGATCGGCTTGGTGAATAACAAGGAGAATGAGAACGTGCGATACGGTAAGGACAGTGGTCTTCAGGGTTCGTCGTCGTCGTTGTTTTGGATGTGGACCTAAACGGTGCGATGGCAACCTGAATCTGCGGACTATGAAGAGATCAATCTAGAAGACTTCGGAGCACAAACGTAACACGCAACGAACGAGTAGTTACTAACTGTACTAGAGTAGTAAGCCTACTGATTACTGATAGCCATCACCAACGAGCAGCTCGTAAACTGTCACCTGTCCCGATCGACATAGCACACGTCACCGACCGAAAGGCAATTCTAGTTTTCTTTAATGAAAAGGTCAATTGCATATTCCTTCCCGTTCTTATTTTGGTATTCGTCGTTCAACGACGACGACATCGCGTTCGTCGTCGTCGGGCCCATGCAACGCGTACGTGTTCAGCGACAAAATATCTTACCTGAAATCGTGACGTCAATGTGGGAAAGATATGAATTTCTGCAGTACAAAACACGATTATGCATCCGTAGTTTCTCGTATTGTTACGTACGTGGTACTTGTACTTCCTACCGGAGTGCGGGGCTCTGAGATGACAACATCCCAGCTATCATACATAGCAACCGGTAGAGTACGAGTTGGTGAAGCCCATCCATGCACATACAATTACAAGAACCTGGTACAGTACGAGTACCTGGTATGCAGAGAAGTATGTCATACTACCTACTTGTACCTTGTACCTGGTACCCTATCATGCTCTTCTATAGGCCATAGCGAATAACGTCTTATGCGTGACATACGATTATACGATTCGTATGCATCGTGTGCGTCGTTGTATGACATGCAAGGCACTGGAGTGCGACGTAACCAAAAGGACGACGACAGGCGTGATGGCACTGATGGATTCCTGACACCCAACCCCTATGCTTCGACAACCCACCGATTGATGGGTGGATGTAGTCCTTGCTGTCGTTTGACTGTATGGTCAATGTTCAGTGGGCGTACAGCCTGTATGCATACTGTGTATTAGGTAGACCTACGTATTCAGATTCTCGCACTCTTGCAGAAATGAAAATATGATAGCAGCATTGTGCACGAGTACCAAGTAGCAGTCCTCTACTGCTACATGTACAGGTACTATTACCAGGCACCCAGCCACCATTCCCCCACTTGAACTCTGAAGATCTGAACACATCACGTATCACCAAAACGGAAGACATGGACGATGCCACAAAATTTGAACATCGTTTCTCGTCATCCGGTGCTTCAGCATAGTATTGACCTCTCCAAGCATAGCAAAACTCTCAAAATGATGTTTTCCTCACTACTCACACTAGCAATACTCAGTGCAAGTCGCCTGTGCTGTCAATGCACCACTCATGCTTTCACCTTTGATTAGTCGACGTCATGGCCGTCACCACAGACTACAACACGAGCATCGCCAGCCGCAACAGCCACAAAGAAATCGCAAAACGCCAAGATTCCATCCTCGCAACAACTGGTCTCTTCATATGGCCAAATCTGGATCACTCGGATGTCGTCCCATCGGCATTGGGTCGGCCACACCTCCACAGTTGTCACCAACGTTGACCTCGAAGCCGTCGAAACGTCCGACGAGTGGATTTCTCTCGCACTGGCATTTCGCGTCGTCATCTGCTGCTCGAACACGAACGCTTGTCGGACTTGGCCATTCGCGCCGGTCGCTCTGCCCTTGATATGGCGAAAATCGACCCAACCCAGATCGATTTGTCGTCTGTGCCACGTCCACACCCGACGATCTATTTGAGATGCCGCCGCCGTGGCGGCGGCGTTGGGGTGCAAGGACGCCATGGCATTCGATGTTACGGCAGCGTGTAGTGGATTCTATTTGGGATTGTCACGGCAGGACAGTTTTTGAGTCATCCGAATGGGAGTGTCAAGAATGCTCGTGATTGGTGCGGATGCCCTCAGTCGGTGGGTGGATTGGGATGATCGTAATTCGTGTATCTTGTTTGGTGATGGAGCCGGTGCCATGGTACTCACGCAAGACTTGGAAACGTCGGGAGTGTTGGGGTATGCAGCGCATTCCAATGGAGAAGGACACGAGGATTTGACCTTGTCGAGTTTTCAGACGCACACAACATGCCTGCTTGTTTTCCTCCTCACTAAAACTCACACCCAAACTACATAACAGTTACTGCGAAGTCCTCGTTTGGTTGCCACTCCTGGAGACGGAACGGTGTTGAGTACTGGTTCCTACGCTCCGGTTGCCATGAATGGACGCGAAGTATACAAGTTTGCCACGCGCGAGGTTCCAAGGTGCTATTGGAACTCGATGCAGCCGGCATGACGGTGGACGATGTCGATTGGCTCTTGCTGCATCAGGCCAACATTCGCATCATGGAAGCTGTTGCCACCCGGTTGGGTATTCCCATGGAAAAGGTTATTGCCAATTTGGGTGACTACGGTAACACCAGTGCGGCTTCCATTCCGCTGGCTCTGGACGAAGCGGTGAGGTCCGGTAAGGTCAAGCCAGGAGATGTCATTGCCTGTGCTGATTTGGAGCTGGACTGTCGTGGGGTGCTTCCATTTTGAAGTGGGGATAAGCAGTGAAAAGGATTGGCAAGAAATGAAATGAACCAATTGGAGCGCAATTTGTCATGAAAATGTTTTTCATTCACTGTTCACCTGATACACCTGTGCGATACCTTTGGAATCCTCAGTCCTTTACTCGGAGTAATAACGTAAAGGAGACTAAATGCTACTTCTGTCTATATCGACTACCCAGTGTAGTACATGACGCCCATGATCGAAGACGGTATCCGATTGTTAAACATTCCGTATCGCCCTACATATTTTTCTATTATCCCTATCCCTAAACTGTCGCTCGCATGCACAGTAAAACATTACATCCGTGCTCCAGTAACCAGTGCGACACTGCACGACTGGAATCAAAACTCACGTCGATTCAAATCATGTTCATCTCGTTCCTCGAGTTTGTACATTGATTTTCAAACGACGCTCAACGCCTCGTTTACGAAAAACAACGCAGCCGTACGCTGCTGACCGTGATTGATATGAGGAGTGTTCCTGATTGTTCCAAGGAACACTCCCCTTCAATCAGACCTCTCATTTCGGTCGCCCTTCATTTCTTCCCACAATTGTCAATTTTTCATATTTTAGTGTCACTCACCTTACTTTACTGCACATATTTTTCGCACGATGATGATGATCGACCATGACGCGTTTTTACCCGCCGTCGTCATGACATCATACATACCGTGCTGTACAAATATACGTAGTGAGTACGACGGTACTCACTACAACAATAACGACAACACAACACAACACGGCGACCGGTACAACAGTACCTTTCGCACACAACTTCTCTGCCCGTCGATAGTACGCGCACGTCTGAGTTTACCGTTACTGTACATAACGATAAACTAATAGACAGTGCCCACTATACACACGCGATATTTATACTAGTCAGTCTCTCGCACATACGTGTAGCGATAGAACGACAGATAGTACATGTATCGTTATCTGTAGCGGTAGACAGCACTGCGTAGCTGTACCGTTTATAGATGAACTGAGCAGTAGTCAGTGTCGTACTAGACACTTACCTACTGGGGGCGTACCCCGTAACGGTTACGTCCTGGTTCTTAACCCGAACCTTACGCCGACCTGCGCGTCGACAGGTTCCGTTAACCCGAACCATATCATGGTTGCTCGCCAGACCCCGTCCTGGCCCATATCCTGACCGGTCGCCGGGTTCCTCTCCCGAAACTCCGATCTGTCTCATTTAAATCTGGTGCCTAGCACCGATTTAAATTGCTCTAACCCTTGTTCTTTTCATTCCAGCCCTCACCCAATACCAGCAGTACATGTCCCTACTGCTGGGAGAAAGAAATTCTCATTCCTTGCGCTCACTTTTTTTGCAAAACTGTTCTCACCCAACTAACACTTCATCCTCAACTTTTGCAACACTCACCATGGCCAACCCAGCGCCCACCCGTTCGCCTCCAACCAAGGCCAACCTCCCTCCGCCCATTGTGTGAAACCTACGAAGCACATGGCGAACTACGTCGCCGCCGACGGCGATTTTGCAGCTCCTTTGATGCACTCAAAATGCTGTTCTACCTTGCAACACTTCAAACATCTATGCTGCAACTTCTAACCACTTCACTAACACTTATCCTACAGCTGGAACTAACACCTTCACGCCCAAGAAGAGCACCAACAAGGCTCCAGGCGATTTTCAGCGCGCTCGCACGGCCCTGACTCAGCAAGAGTCCGCCGAGATCTCGCGTTTCCTTGCAATCGTCGAGCAAGAACGCGCCCAAGACACCAAGACCAGGGTTACCTACGCCTGCAAACCTCCAACGAAGCAGGATCTACCGAAATGGGTCGCTCCCATTCTATTTCCAACGCAAACGGCGCCACCAACGACATCGAAGCCGCCGAACCCAAAACGACAATGACGACGACGCGCGCAACACCTCCCACTCCCTCCCGCGCCAAGAAGACTCCCCACTCGCCTCCTACGAAAGGCCTATCAAGAAACAACGTGTTAGCTTTGATACCAACGTCGCAATCATCAAGAACAAGGACTACAATGAAGTCGCGAAATGCGACTCTTTCAAGATCCCGGCGTTCAACGCCGAAGACCTCTCCAACGACAAGAGGGGTACCATTCGAACCGTCTTGAAAGTGCTTTCCAATGCACTTCTCCATCCGCAATCCGACGATTACTCGTAGAGAAATCGTCGAAACCGCGAAGCCCATCAAGTTATTTCACGAAAACGCACGTTTCACGACCGTTCCCCGAAGACGCTCTCCCCGAGAATTCTGACGACGCCATCCTCTCCGGCGACGAAAGAGCTTCTCGAACAAGACCTCACTGACCTTAATCCGCCAGAAATTGGCGGAGAACGAGACGAAACAGTGACGGCAGAAATGGATGACAACCATTCCAAAACGCAATTCATGTATGGCGCCGACAACGAGTATACACCCGCGACGCCAGAACATGTGGTTTTTCCTCCTGGTACTGTTTTTACGGCGGTCTCACGACAGACGAACAGTTCTTCCGCGAGTACTGCCCTTCTACGCCTGGGCACGCTACCCGTTTCTACCCACACCGCATCAATGCGGTCATACACCGCGGCAGAGTGTTCTTCCCTGGGACTCCGCCCAGCACAACCTCCGGCCGCACTCGCGGCATTTCAGTCACCAGTCTCCCGACGAGAACACCCCGTCCACGGTGACGCCATCAATGGCCCTGGTCACAACGACGGCATTGGTCCGATGTCCGAGCGCGATCCCGGAATCGAAAATGCCGTTAACCCCAACTTCAACGACGACATTTGCGAAAATGTCCTTGCTGTAGTTAACATGTCAGCCAATACCTCTATCTACTCGCCGCCTGCGCTGAGTAGTAGACGTAGCGTGCATTTGTACATGCCTGAACTCACACGTACGTCATGTACCCTCACACTGCCTTCACAGACGGAATCCGAACAAAACCAATGGACAGAAATATTCATCAAGACTCCTCCCAGGACGAGAAATCGAAATTCCCTACGTCGAATTTCCACGCCGCCCTACACTGACAAGACTCCCGCGGACACCACCCACGCGTCTGTGGACATGCTGACGTCTACGTTTCCAGCACAGCCACACGCAATGTCCGCCTTCCATCGCCCGGACACCAAGATCTACGGTGAGACAGACACAACGAACAAGAAAACTACCCGCGTCAGTCACATATCACAATTTTTCATCCAAGAAAACTGCAGCCCCTACAAACTGCAATCCTTTTATTTTCAACCCATCTCCGAAGACCCTCATATTTTTCATCCCATCGTCGACAGCGCGACTACGAGACATCATCTACCGCGTGCAACGCCTCACGTCTCATTCAAGACCCTGAAGCTTTAGGATTCCAACGCCCTTCAGCTTCGACAGACATCCATCTCCCTTCACGTTTGCATCCGAAACTTTTTCACCTTTATTCTCCCACTTCACCGCCACCGACGGCGCCTACGACTGCCTTTCTACGACTACAGGCATCACCAACTTCGTGAAGCCATGTCAAGTGATCACCCTACGGATCCCTACCGACTTGACACCCGTGTCCCCTACCGACAGACAGCACATTGGACCCAATCCACCATGTGCCCTTCCTGCAGCACTCCTCTGAGCTTGACTCAAGGACTAACCTCATGCTGCCCTTCTATATTACCCTGATGCAACTTTGCAGGATAATGTTAATGGGCCAGTCACCATGCGCAATCTACCTGCATGCGTTGACGTTAGCATCACCGCTGCATCCTTCTGCCTCCGATACATCCAATCGACGCCGCGACCAAGAAATGTATCCGTGACCTCACTACGGACCACCTACGTCATTTCTTCCGCGAACTTCACCCCGTCCTAACTGTGGATCATACAACTATTGCTGACAATGATGACAGCATTGAGTACATCCAATGTATGCAACACACTTTGAACAGGACAACCAACTTAGTCATGGACAATTTACCTGCTGAATTGCTCCAAACTAACTTCCCAGATGGCACCCCTGCCTCTTATCTGAGTCTCCTGACTGATCATGAGCCAGACACCCCAGGCCATGAATGTGCCTTGCCATTCTCTATGCCTTCAAGACACTGCATCTTGTTCACTTTCTGACCTACCCTCAAGTCAAGATTCCACTTTCAAGTTCATGCCACATGACCTCTCTGATATCATCCGAATGTGCCATCCTTGCGACAGCACTGCGTTTATTTCCCAACCGAAGTAATTTCAGAGACGTCCTGCATTCATTCACACTTTCTTCCAAGACCAGCAAGTTGCTTCCAACCCTTCGACAAGCGACAAGACAGCCAACGCTCATCCTACAATGAGCATCCTACCAACTTTGGCTCAACCTCACTATTTGCCTTCACTTATTCTCCGCTTGTGAACGGCTTTGGTGACCCATCTCCCAAATCCCACCTAGAAGCTCTCGCTGCTAGGTCCCTCATCTCAGCTGCCCTCCAACACCATGCATCTCTTCTACCAAGGTCACCAATGGTGATGACCCAGATTTGCAACCCACCAACATCATTCTGGAGCCCTACCCCAGCTGACATGATCTTCAACTACCATTGCTCTGCCTTCCCAATGGCTACTCTACCTACAACTGAGCAGCTCCATGGCAACACTACCTATGCAATGAACCCTGCTACCACCCTAGCAGTGAACTTCGTGATTTGTCGAGATATTTCTCCAAATTACCTCCAAGAGATCGATATCCCCGCTGGAAACCATCAATATTCCTCGGACAAGTCCCATTTCATCCCGATCTCTACCAACACCTACAACTACTCGATCGACTTTCTACCAGATCATGAGTATCTACTCTTCCGTGTTGTCAAGACTTGATGTTATCGATCCCCAACGTGTGCTACCGCAGACCCCAGAACCATCCAATGTTCTCATCTTCCAAGGTACACACTCAGAGAACCCATCCTACACCTCTGGATCTCAAGTTGAACTGCCTATTCCAAAGGAAGGAGCACACACCTTCCCTATCATCTATGATTCTGGCAATCTGCCCATCATTTTGATCACAGAAATGGCAATGTTGAACCCTACACTTCAACCACAGTTCAAGCCCTTTTTCAGACTCAAGCTTGCATTCCTATGACTGCAAACTATGAAGCAAATCAATGGGCATGTCCTAACAATCCCAGTCAACTTTGGCGCCAGTCAAACCCTGTCCACCATGTTGTTGATGATCCTCACACTGTTCCCTTGATCTTGCTATCAGACTTATCCAAGTTATCACCACGAAACGTGGATCCGACAATGTCTACCGCGCTTGGGCCTTGCCACATCTTCAAGACGCCCTCCAAAAGCCGGCTGATCAGATCAAACACAATCGCTTTTCATTTTTCTGGCAACAGCACAATCACCCAGAATACCCACACAAACAAGACTCCAGAATTACTCCTTAATGTCATTCCTGGTGAGTCTAGTTCCTTGTGTTCTGACAATGAAAGCACAGCCAAATCTATTACTTGCAACTCACTTATCCCTCCTGGCCACAGACACAATGATGTGAATGCAACAGAGGATAATTGCAATGTAATTAGATATGATTTGGAAAAACAACAATGTCCTCTTGAACAATGCATTAGTTGTTCTCACACGCAGATCATCGCTTCTACCGGAAAACAACCCGGGAATCGAACCTGCAACCCCAATCCTGAAAATTCTGACAGTTCTACCGAAATTGACGAAACAGAACATGAAACGTCAGCAATTCCTGAAAACTCACCCATTCTGACACTCCTGCTCCCTTTATTGACACTTCACACAAAATCCGACAGAAAATCCGTCGAATCCCTTGCAGCGTCTGTCACGTGCAGTCGGACAAATTCTAACACCAAAAACCCCTTGTCCGACACAGCAGACCAAACCCAGCCTCCACCCGCTGAAATTGTTCCCAAAACACCAACGTCAAGACCAAACGCTCCGTTACCGACAAAACGCTCAGAAACTCACCCAACGCTCGCTTACCCGCCAAGACAAGAGACATCTCTTCGACAACGACGCACCAAGACGACTAACAAGAAGACGACAACGGACCGCCTCAGATTTCTTAGGTTCTCCTGATGCCCCACTTCATCAACAAGAACCGACTTCATATCCTCCGATTGAAGATCTGACAAGAACGCTCCTGAAATACGCCAAGACTGCAAACCTTCGAAGCTGAACTATCCAAGTGATCTTCTCCAACGCGACGTCAGTTCAATGCCTTTATGGACAACCTTCAATTGTTTGCAACATATCTCCATGGACACGCAATGTCTTTGACCTCTGGCCAAAGCAAATCAGCTACTCCCATCCATGCATTGGCACAGCACTCTACAACCTGATCTTCACCAACATCAGTGATCCTTGCCAGAAGCACATCATTGACTGTCCACCTGATGCCAGAACTGCCATTCTGACTCTAAGACGTCATTGTGCTCCACTCACCCAAGATCACATTGAACGCGCGCGAATCCTTCTACTCGATCAAACAAGGTCACCAAGAAGTTGCGACATCATACTTGAATCGCATTCGGACTCTAACGCGCGACTGCTATCATGCCGGTATCCCTAACACCGATGCCGACATTATCAAGCGAACCATCCGTGGCGGCAGCAATCACCACTTTTATGCTGCTTCCTACCAACGTTTTGACGCCGACATCCGTCGAGCTGAGTTGAATGACGAAGAACTACCCACTTTGCGGAACTTGAGAGCCATTTGCTGAACATCGACGACTCGCGTGGACTCACTCTCCCTTCCCAAAATCAACGCAATTACAACCAGCATGCAAATTCTGCACGTCAACCGTTTTCAAACCAATCCTCTCGCCCTCGCCAAGGCACAACGCGCGTTTTCACACCACGCCAACAACATGCCTTCAGTTCTATGATGCGACCGTACACTGCTTCAAACAACAGACCACCGCATCGACCAAACAATCGAGGACCGAATCAAGCTCCTGCACCACCAAGACAACATAACAACAATGATCGCAGGAGCACACCACAACAATCTCGCCCTTTTCAACAACAGAATCGCGGCTCACGCCCTCCTCTCAGACCGATATCTTCAAACAATGGAAATCAACGGCGCCCTCCAAACAACACACCAGCTGTGAGACGAAACCCTAACACATCCAATGCTGCAAATATTGTATGCAATAACTGTGGTAGACTTGGCCACTATGCTAATCGATGCATAACCGCCAATCGCTCATCAACTAACCAGAACAACCGTGGAGGACCGCCGCCCAGAAATCCAAACAATGAAAATGCAGCACCCCAACCAGCGTGCTTACTTCATTACTGACTCAACTGCTTCTAACTCCCATGCTTTTCACCATCAAGCATACATGGCCTCCTGTGACCTCCAGGCACCTTCAATGGCCCATCTGCAGTTACCTCATGGCCTGATGTCAATGCTCCTCAGATGGAAATCAACAGAGCATTGCTCAACAATGATTTCTTACCATCAGCACCAAACTCTCCACCCAACACAGGCTCAACAGAACTCTTCCCTGAAGACCCCTTATCAACACATCAAAGATTTGGACCACCAAGTCTTGACAACTGGCTACCTGACAGTGGTGCCACATGTCATTATACACCCGTTTTCAGCGACCTTCGTGATGTTGAAGCCTGCCACATCCCTGTCTCTCTTGCTGACGGAACCACCAAGATCTCAACATTCAAAGGAACCACTGACTGCTACTTCACCTCTGATGAAGGACAAAAGTCTATCCTTGGCCTAACTGATGTTTATTATATTGAAGGTCTCAGCCACCGCCTTCTCCCTGACAACCATCTCTGCAACCCAGAATTTCACAGTCATCATCCAGAACAGAGCCACTACAATCCAGTTCCCAAACAATTCAAAATACACATGGCCCCTGCTCCTGCATGAACTCCCAACACAGAATGCCTTTTCTACCATGGCACAACCTGTGGACACCACACCTGATGAAACTTCCTTCTCCCCTGCATTTGACCAACATGTTGATCCTACACAAGCTGACACCTCAAGACCAACAACTTCTTTGCCTCTTGAGACCATATCCGTCGCCTTGCGCACCGAAATTTCCGCAATCTCATGACCGGATCCCTGCATCACGGAATGATCATACACTCTCGCCTGCGATTGACAAAAACACTTGGCCAATTCGTATCTCGATCAGCCAAAACACGCTCGCAGCAAAATTCCTCTCAGACAAGGCTCAGAACCGTTTCACCAACTTCACCTTGATCTCATGAGAAACCCTTTCGGTTTGGACTCACCACTGCAACAAACTATTCAGCCTACCTCTTTATTGTCACAACACCTGGCAAGCTAACTGGCTGGATAGGACTTCCAACTGAAAGCACCACATCCATCATCACAGCCCTTAAGTCCTGGCTTACTCAGACAGAACTACTTGGCCGCACAAAGTCCGTCCGCTTCATCCGTACTGATGCCGGATCTGCCTTTACATCTGCAAAATTCATCACAGAATGCACCAACCTTGGAATCAAACTTGAAGCTGCTGCTCCAGAACACCAAGAAATGAATGGCATCTGTGAAGCCAAATGGAGAGAAGTTCACAACACTGCAAATGTACTTCTCAACACTGCCCGACTTGGCGGTGCCTTCTTCCATCATGCACATGCCTATGCTGTTAGCATTATTAATGCTTGTCCAGCCAAGAATGTGACTGACCAACATGGCAACCCAACCACACCCTTCCAATACAGCTATGGCAGAAAACCAAGCCTTGCCAACTTCCGTGTATTTGGATGCCCTGTCTACTTCAAGCGCTACGAACCGACCTTCCGCAACAAGCTCATTACCTATAAGCAACAACTCCAACGTGCTTCCCGTGGTATCTTCATCGGTTTCCAGAGAACTCAGCCGGATGGCTAGTTTACTCTCCTGATCATCCGCAGCGCATCGTAATCACTCGCGACGCCTACTTTGATGAAGACTTCAGCTCTGCCCTTGCCTTCGATTCAAAGCCCTTTGCCGGAGCCATTCCCATCCGATCTCACTTGGATCCCAATGGACTCCAATCTTTGGACAACTCTGAACCATCAATTGTCCACCAAACCGGATCTGCTGCCAATCTAGGCATCACACCATCCACCTATCTTGAAGAACTCCATGACTCTGAACAACTTTTACAAGCACAAGACAATGGCCCTTCAAGCCTGCCCATCCAGAAGATGATATTGATGACACTGATCCCATCACAGAATCTGACATCTCTCCTGGACCAACACCACCAACTCCTCAGCTGATCAACTGGACCTTTCACCAACTGAGACACACCCCACTTCACAAGGAAATGACTTTATACTTCCAAGAGTGTGCTGAATCTCTGCCATCAGTTGATCCCATCCACACTGCCATGCTCGCCGTTGACGCATCCACAACTTCGCCCACCGACGATCCCGTGGACAAGTATCTCCCTGAACCGCAATCCTTCAAAGCCGTTCTCAAACTTGACGATGACGTCCGCAATGCCTGGCTACATGCTATTCGCATGGAAATCAAGAACTTAATCGACCACGATACCTTCATTCTGGGTGAACAACCCCGGAAAGATGAACTCATCATCCCTGTCAAACTTGTCTTGAAAGCAAAACAAACTGCAACTGGTAAACTTGAAAAACTTAAAGCTCGCCTTGTCGCCCGTGGCGACTTGGAAAAACGACGATTGAAGAAAACTAAAGCTGCTTACCAGCAATTTCTCCAACAACAAAAACAAGACAATGCTGAAAACAATCCTGAATCCAGCAAGACAACTAACACCATCCCAATTGAGGTACCTCAACCTTTTGAGGACACATGGTCACCCTGTGCATCTTCAAGAGGGTCAAGTTACTTCTCTCAACAATCTGTGCATCCCACCGCACTCTCAAAAGTGCCGACTTCATTGGCGCATATCTACAAGCCAAAGTCATCGGTCGCCACTTTGTCAGACTTCCACTTGAGTATGCATATTACTTCCCTGAATATGCTAAATACTTTGGAACTCCAGCCCTTTTGAACAAGGGAATCTATGGACTTGTTTACTCTGGAAAATATTGGAACATTGAATTCTCTGAATGGCTTTACTCAAAGGATTCATCCAATCCCAGTCTGAACCCTCCTATTTTGTCTTTTACAACAAACACAACCAATGGTTACGCCTTCTCTTCTTTGTCGACGACATGCTCTACGCTGGCAGCAATGACGCCATCGAAAAAGAATTCGAAGAATCTGTCCGCAATCGCTTTGACGTCAAGTTCCTTGGACCTGCTCAATGGTTCTTGCAAATGCGTATCCATCAACACAAAGACAAAACCTACACTCGACCAACATCGCTACGTTCTCAACACTTTGCAACGTTACGATCCCAACTCCGAGTTCCCTGAACGTGAAACACCATTCCCACCGGATTACACCTTCAGTAAAGACAATCGACCTGTCACCGATCATGACAAACAAGTTGTCGAACAACACGAGAAACGCCTCCCATTCCGCTCCGCTGTATGTACGCTACTCTATCTTGCCTACAACACCCGTGCTGATATCCTCTTCGCAGTCTGCAAACTTGCAAAAGCCTGCGTCTGCCCTGGCGAACTCGACTTCCGTGCTCTTATCTGGCTGATTGGCTACCTACGCCGTCGCCCATATTATGCCATCAAGTTCTACCGGATGCCACGACCAACCCTGTTTACGACATATGTCGTCAACACCGCATTCCCCATTCCGACTTAACCGTATTTTCCGACGCCAGCTGGCAAGATTGCCCTGACACTGGCCGCTCTACTGTCGGTTATATGATCTTCCACAACGGTGCTCTCATCGAAGCCAACTCTACGATGCCAACACCAATTGCTATGTCAACGTCCGAGGCCGAATACATGGCCGCATGCTCTCCATGGCCACAGCTCACATTCGGATGCTACTCTACGACATGACATATCTCGGAACCAAACATTGGCGCGAATCTATGCAGCGTCTTCCAACCATCCATCGATTCTCATGATCGACAACGAAGCCACTGTGCAGATCGCCAAGAACGGCAAATTAACCCGCAAGACTCGTCACATCGAACGACGTTTCCACTATGTCCGTCAAGGCCAACAAGACGGTATACATCAACTACATTGGATACCTTGCGATTCTCAACTTGCCGACATCCTCACAAAAACACAAGTCTCTTCCAAAATTGATCAACATTGACAAAGTCTTCTGTACACTTCCTGATCACATGCTACAATCTACAAGTGAATCTACAGAGATTTGATTCAAGAGGGTGTTAAACATTCCGTATCGCCCTACATATTTTCTATTATCCCTATCCTAAACTGTCGCTCGCATGCACAGTAAAACATTACATCCGTGCTCCAGTAACCAGTGCGACACTGCACGACTGGAATCAAAACTCACGTCGATTCAAATCATGTTCATCTCATTCCTCGAGTTTGAACATTGATTTTCAAACGACGCTCAACGCCTCGTTTACGCAACGCAGCCGTACGCTGCTGACCGTGATTGATATGAGTGTTCCTCATTGTTCCAAGGAACACTCCCTTCATCAGACCTCTCATGGTCGCCTTCATTTCTTCCCACAATTGTCAATTTTTCATATTTTAGTGTCACTCACCTTTTTACTTACTGCACATATTTTTCGCACGATGATGATGATCGACCATGACGCGTTTTACCCGCCGTCGTCATGACATCATATATACCGTGCTGTACAAATATACGTAGTGAGTACGACGGTACTCACTACAACAATAACGACAACACAACACAACGGCGACCGGTACAACAGTACCTTTCGCACACAACTTCCTCTGCCCGTCGATAGTACGCGCACGTCTGAGTTTACGTTACTGTACATAACGATAAACTAATAGACAGTGCCCACTATACGACACGCGATATTTATACTAGTCAGTCTCTCGCACATACGTGTAGCGATAGAACGACAGATAGTACATGTATCGTTATCTGTAGCGGTAGACAGCACTGCGTAGCTGTACCGTTTATAGATGAACTGAGCAGTAGTCAGTGTCGTACTAGACACTTACCTACTGGGGGCGTACTCCGTAACGGTTACGTCCTGGTTCTTAACCCGAACCCTATGCCGACCTGCGCGTCGCTAGGTTCCGTTAACCCGAACCATATCACCGATAGTCGATCCTCGAGTACTTGTAGTCTACCGGTAGTCCACAGGCGCAAGTAGCCTTCGTACGTGTCGTACCAGGTACTGTCTACTCCAGTATCTGATGTAGTACCGGCGCTCCCTGTGGCCGTGGACGTTGAATAATGTAGTAGTAGGTGCGACAGTAGACGCACTGGTTTTTTGTTTCGTGAAATGCAGTGCAGTAGCAAGTACCAGTACATGTATGCAGTGGAGAACGCAACGTCAATCCCGTTGGCAAACTCTTGGTCTACTTGTGTACCATGTACCAGTAGCAAGACCTACTGTATTGGTAATGGAACTGGTACCACAGTCCACAGGTACTGAGCATGTGCTTCGTTTTCTTTCTTTCTCCGTTCGCCATATCTGACCGTCAGTCGCCCGACCCGTCAGGACTGGATGATAGTTGGATGCCATGATCCGCATGTCCGCATGACATGTGGCCGTCGTGCATCGCCAACCGCAAAAACGAGAATACATCACCGTAACACAAACGACGTTGTTGCCCATCTCGTTCGTTGTTGATACAGTAATCCCGTCTCATTTTCCATCCATAACCACCCATTTCACGAATGGCCGCTACCATGACGTTACGGACCATGAAACTAGCGACGTTGCCATTATCATCGTCGTCATCGTCAACATCCTACACAGTGTTGTCATCAATGTCATCCAACATGTCTGCCGTAGTAGTAGGGCTTGCACAAAAACAACGACACCAAGGACGACAACAAATCCGTTTCTTCGGGACTGGTGCTCGAGGAGCTCGAGGATTGGGATGGTATCAAAAGTATCGTGAAGGTCGAGGAGGTCGTCACTTGCAGGGACCCCAATTTGATCGCGAATCTCGCGATGTTCTGGCCGAAATGAATGATACCATCTTTCGTATGGGATCCATGTGGTATACGATTCGATTGTGTGAAATGGCGAGCAGCACCAGCAGCAACACTAGCAGCGATAGCGATGCCAGTGTAACCACTGGTACTACGACGAGTGACACGGATGAGTTTACAAACGAAGCCATCACGAACGACAACCCCTTGACGTTTCATGACTTGCATTTGGAGTTGGCCACAGCTGCCATGCCGCTCACGACCACCAACTTTGCTCTTTTGGGACCGCAGTATAAGAATACGATTGTGCATCGGATTGAAAAGAAGGTGGGTTTGTGCCTCGGCGATGTCAAGATGAATTTGGGTCGATCGGGATATTGTCACGAGTCCTTGTCTTCGACCGGAAAATTGCCGACAACAGAGCCACTTGTATTGAGCCATTTGGCGGGCGTTGTTACTATGGTATCGTCTGGTGTCGATAAGGTGGATTCCCGATTCATGTTGTGTACTGCAGATGCCTATCAATTGGATGGCCGATTCGTGGCCTTTGGAAGACTATCACCAGCATCCTTGGCCATATGTCAAGAAATCGAGAAATCGCACTATACAACGCGGGTTGCCCAATGTGGAAATCAAAGTCGTGTCCTGTGAGCCACTTGTGGAGAATACTTCAAGTGCTGTCAGCGAAGTCAGCGACGATCAATCAGCATAGGCGATTTGTACTTAGAACTTTTGAAGGAAGTTGCCATTCTTGTTCAGCAAATAACATACGAGCACACGTCTATTTTAAATCACTCAACATCTACCTGCAGGGGCTGACTTTCCCTAGTGGGGGAGCGTGTCGTTGCATTTACATCTTGCTCGAGGTGCAGGTGGTGGAACGCGCGAGCCAGTGGTTCTGCAGCGAGTTGTCGCTGCTCTTGCTCCTGTCCCATGACGGTCACATCGCCATGCACTTCTGCCAGAAGACCCTTTCGATAGTTGTCAAGTTCGGAGTCACTCATACGGGAGAGTCGATATTGGAGGGACGTGTCGTGAAGCATTGTGCATCTACTAAAAAGGATCGTTTGATTGGATGCGGTGTAGCAAACAATCTGGTTCCTGGACTGTTGTGGTGGCTGGCGGTGAGATCTCCATCGACGGGGTGGTCGATCCTATGCAAGACTCAAAGTTTCACGAATCAACAACAACCAGACAGTCACGAGATTAATCGAATGGGAGGAACATTCATACGAAAGCCCATTATAGGTTGAGTCCCACAAGTAACACAATGATTGCCATCCTAAAGCCTAACGACGAGTAATCCAGTGCAATTAGGAAATGACTTGCCAACCAATGGTTCAAACATTCGACGAGCAAGACGGTCTTCCCTTCTGCGCTTGACGCGAACGAGTACGTTTGATCTCGCTGACATGTACTCCATCACCCATCGTCCAATGTGCAATCCATACTCTCGTGATTCCTCCATGTTGGAGCAGCAATTTTGGTCGTCAGGTGATTCCACGATGTCTGTACCATACAAGAGCAGTTTTCAGGTTTTCGCAATGGAAGCAGAACTAACACCTAATCTGTAGATGAGGATGCGTTCGTCAAGACATCATGTCGCTAAGATGTTCAACAATTCAGAACTGGCAATGATGTGCAACAGTTAGGACCTCACAAACTATGGGATCCACCTAAACGATCATCAACGCCAATAACGCTTCCGACAACAGCCGTTGGCAATGAGCTTTCCAAGTCACCTCTTCCACCAATAAACTGATCACTTTGTTCGAGTAACCATTCATACTTCGCGAGTGCTCCCCATTTACATCGGTACAAGTACATCGCTCGATCAAAATACTTACTGGCACAAACCAAATCGCCAACGCGCACCATGTGGAAACAAGTTTCTCGTTTGCCAAGCCTTCCATGTGCGCCCAACCTGTCGCTTCCATGTCGCCAATAGCTCGGCTGTATGCAGCAACAACCTCCTCCAGCTGGCCTTTCCTCTAGCTGCCATCTCTTCAGCTTCCAGCAATGCCAAAAGGAGTGCTGTTGGGTGAAAACCGAATTCTCTTTAAGGCTTTGTGGTTCTTTCGAGCTGCCTTAAGGTGAGCACGTTTTTCAGATGGAAAACGATGATAGAGTTCATAATGAATACTGGCCGCGAGATAGTACCAAAGTGAAACACTGAAGTATGTTTGTGCGGACTGTCCAACCCTTTCGAGGTCTGGAAGAAAGCGTTCTGCCACATGGTATACACCGAAGTGATATGCCAACTGCATCTTGAAAAACCACACGGTCAACATAGGCAGTTCATTGCTTCCCTCACAAGCGAATTTGCAAAATTCGTCCTCATCCATGACATCGCCATTCAACGTCAGCAAATCTCGCCAGTTACATGAGCAGCATTGAAGATTGAGCACGTATTGCATCGACGGTTCCGACATTCGCAGTAACGCATGCCCGAATTGTGCAGATCTCTGATATTGCTCCCGCTGGAACTCTTCAACCGCCGCGAGATTTTGTCCGATCATACATCTGCTTTCCACGCAGACGGAAAGCGTGTAAACACCCCATGTAATGTCACCACATTCCAACCCAACATCCATGGCACGGTCAAACGATCCTATCAATCCGTCGACTGGTTCTTGGAAGTGCGAAGCGAGGGATTTGCTGGTTATGAGAGTTGCACACTCCACCTCTTTGCACTTCATTTGTTCCAACATCGCCAGCGCTAAGTTCCCAAACCTGCACCCTCGCATGTGATTTCCAAGGAAGACTTCAATCATACCAAACGATGCAAAAGCAGGCGCACTGTAAGGGGACAATCCATATCTGAGTGTAAGCTCCACAGCCAATAGAGAATAGAATACTGTCTCGTTTTCGGCATTCTTCAGAACGCAGTATGCGCTGGCGTTGAAAAGTAACACGATTGCGGATGCCATCAATTGGTTTTCAATCAACGGAAGGGCGAGAATGCGTTGGTCAGACTTCCTCCCAAGCATTCTTTTCACTTTAAGCAACTTCAACACTACATGCAACATAGTGATTTTGGATGGCACTTTCACCCCAAGAATATTCAGCGATTCGTTTGCTACAGCAATCGATTCGTCAACGTCATTTTCTGCTATTCGAACCTCCATGTTGATCGACAACAAATTCAGATTTTGATGAACCGATTTGCTTCTCAACATGACATCCCTGGTGACCGCCTTGCACGCGGTAAAGTCGCCAACAATCAACTCCGTCTTGGCAAGCAACTCCATCAACTCGAACGCAAGGTCAAAGTGTTCCTCCCACTTTGACTCGCCGTCAATAAGCTCAAGGCCACGGCGCAAGCAGTGCACAGCATCGATGAAAGCGGACTTCTCTTTGCAGTACTTCGCTGCTGCAAGATTTAATCGAGCAAGCTCAACTCGTTGTGTGCCGTTTGGGCGGATATCGAACGCCTGATTCAAATGGTTGGCAGCTTGGTGTAACGATTCGGGATCCCCTCGCTGAAGGAACACATCCTCGATCAAACGATGCAATCTTTCTTTTTCGTCATCCTGAACCATCGACTGAAAGCACGCCTGAATCTTGTCGTGGCTAAACTGAAAGCCTTCTTTTGTCCGCTCCAGAAATCCTGCATTGATGGCTGCAAGAAGAAGAACGGATGCACTATCCAAAGAAAAAGCCTGTGACGCGCCCTCGTGTTTCCTGCTGTCATGTTCAAGAAATGCGTAAAAGACAACGTCACGGAGAATATCTTCTGCCATGCGAAAACCTACAAGGGAGGCAATCATGCAAGTTTTCTGCGCGCGTGGCGAAAGGCGCTGGACTTTATGCAACAGGAGATCGGCGAGACTATCAGACACCTGGGTTTGTCGACGAATCTTATCGATGTCAAAATGCCACTTGTTTTTTGAGGAACATGTTAGCAAACCGTCGATCTGAATCGATTCAAACAATTGAAGAATGTGGAATGGGTTACCCGCTGTCTTTTGCCAGAGTAGCTCACTCAATTCACGGATGTCGTCGACTGAGTCTGGACCTAATTGAGAAGAAACCAACTGGTGCACAGCCGCACAGTCGAGGTTCTCAAGTCGAATGTCGAGGACATTGTCCTTGTCGACATGCCCGGACACAGAATCAGCAACGGTATTGGCATCCTCCTCACGATACGCGAAAATCAGCATCACATTTTGCCAGTGCTTATAATCCAAAAGCATGGCCAGCAGTTGTTTGGATCCCTCATCCATCCACTGAATGTCGTCAATGAAGAGGACGATTGGGTGTTTCTCCGACGATGCGCTGTGAAGGAAGCGCTTGCATGCTACTTTGAATTTGACAACGGCTGACTCGTTCTTGGTCTCGACATGAATCACTTCATGCTTTTCGCCATCGAGTCCTAATGCTGAAAGACCGGAAATTGCTTTCGAAAGCAAGTAGAAATCAGGACCCATTGCTTGCTGAATTCTCGTTCGATCCTCGTCGAAGTCGGAAGACTGGCAAATGAGGTCGCACAGGTCAGACAAGGCATCCATGAAGGCGGAGTATGGAGTGTGCACTCCAGGATTCTGGAAGAACTTTCCTGCGCAGAAATATGCACTGTCGCCATTGCAAATCTTCTCTCTCAGTGATTCGACTAAGGCTGTTTTACCTGATCCACTTGCGCCGTGAACAAATACGACCTTGGAGCTCTTTGCCTTGGTGGTCGCGACAAATGCGTCGAGGAGCTGCGAGGATTCCTCAGTACGTCCCCACAAGGAACGAGCTATTGGATTTTGCTCCCATTCTGACGCGTGATCATCGTTCGCCGTTGTTACGGTGCCAGTCAATGTAGACAAGTCATGCAAATCATCGATACGGTGTGGACAACTGTGCGTGGCCATGTTGTGTAGCTTCCTGTCAAATCTGAGTTGAGGTTGTCCTGCGTTTTCTCCGTTATTCCTTCCGCAACAATTGGGCGGATTCAGCCATCTGGGAATGTCCCTGTCTATGGAGCTACACCAAGGTGGAGTAAAATCGTCTGTGACGTAGAAACCACTTTGGCATGGACCTTGGACATTGACAGTCTGGACGCTCGAACGTGCCATCTAATGATATCTACAGGAATATGTCAAAGAGGAAGTCGGACTTAAATCCATACGATTTATTGTGGTATCCAAGTCTTACATGGTGAAGGATGGAAGACTGCTTACAGCTATATATGATTACGATTGGAAATCAGTTGAGTTCTACTATTCTACGTTTTCTGGACATACGAGAAAGCATGTTTTACATCTGCATCAAGAATGCCACGTAAACTGAGTACTATTTGTTTTGATTCGGTATGCACGTGCGTACATGTACATAGAAAATGTTAATTTCGCTATGTCCTCGGAGTACTCGTACTATGACATATGGGTCCGATTAGGTTTCACCAATTTGACGTCAGCATTTTTTAGCACTTTAGTTGTGGAATTTAACTTGCACGGAATCTTTCTCTTTGACTTTATCACCGCCCTCTTTTCAAACCAACTCTTGTGCAAAACTACGTTCTAGATAAGGAACATAAATCTGCTCCACATTTGTTTGAATAGAAATAAAAATGATCGTGTCTAGATGTGTATAAAACATGGTACCAGTAGTGGATTTGAGTTTACTCGCACAAAACTCATCATTTTGATATTTTACGACCACGATGGTATGGCACTTTGTCTCCCTGTCATTATTGTTTCTCTTGTTGTTCTTGCTCTCCTTGCTGCTTTTGTTTCTCTTGTTGCCCTTGTTCTGTTTTCGCTCTTGTTTGCTCTCTATCTGTTGTCATTTTGCTTGCATTACTATAGCAACCACCTACCGATTAATTTGTTGCCAACCCCATGTTTCGGTCTCTTTAGGATCATCCACAACAAGAAGTACCATTGATGCAGGATCCCCATGCTGTGGACCAGACTCTATCTGCTCTCAAGGCTATGTCATGGACTGCTTCTTTGCCTTTCAAAGGTCATTTTTGTCATGCAACCGATGATTTCAATGCATCATTGGAAACGGAGTACGACCTCTTTCAGTACACTACCTCCATGTACAAGGGTTCCAAGCATATTATTCGGTTCAGTCCATCTCTTTATCCCATCAATGGTGGATTTGAAAGGATTCAGGAGGCCATAGTCTTATCACTGACTTACTCCAAGCTGCCAAATCTGTTGGGAATTGTGCCCTTGTTTCCAATGGTTATGGTTTGCGTTCCCAACCAATGTCACAGATGTACTACTGACTGACCAACGCGTATTGAAATGCAGTAATTTCCGCCAGTATTCATCAGAAGAAGGAGGAATGTCCTGCACACCGAACCAAAGTACTGGAACCGATTCTTATCGTGTTACCACCTACACTGGTGATAAGAAGAATGCCCGTGGGTGCAAGAGTTCTGGCATCGGATTGAAACGTCGCAATTCAACTCTACGTGGTAACTCCTGCACTTGTCGTGTCAAATTCACACTCCGAATTGACCATAATAGCTTTTCCTTGTTTGCGGAATTGGAAACAATCAGCACACTGGCCATCCTCCTCTTCTTTCCAATGAAATAAGGAATCGTAAACGCTTTCTTGACATTACAACCCTGGAAACTGTTGCTGCAATGAGTGTTGCCAACATCCAGCCTGCCCAAGCGGCTCTGTTTACTAAAACCCGTACGGGTCAGATTTTTACTCGTGGTCAGATGGCATATGTGCAAGGATTTACAAAAATGGCAAAAGACTTCATGGCTTCCCCAAATGTTCATGCTACCACAACAGCATCGGAGTCTTCACCCTGTGAGAATATGTTGAGTTACTTACAAAAAAGTGGTGCCTCGTATGTCTGTCTGTATCATCATGGCAAATCAAAAGAACTACGTGGTAACAGTGTAAAGGCTGCACGTACTGAAGCCATTCCTCATGATTTATCAGGTGAACTAACCAGCCTTTCTGTTATCCCAACTGATGATGACACTGATGACACTTCACCTATTCACGAGAAGCCAGTACCTCTGGAGGTGGCAGAGACATCCACTTTTAAGAAATATGCTTTGGAAAGCAGACTTGCGGTTGGTGCAAGGGAAGACCAGGATATACTCATTGCCTGTTGTTGGGTTTTACCAGAAGGCAGGCGCCTGTTCCACGCTTTTCCTGAAGTTGTATGCGTTGACGGCACTCATGAGACGAACAATGAAAGCAGACCATTGCTGACACTCTCTGTGAAAGATTCAAATGGAAAGGTGACTGTGGTTGTTAGGTGCATTGCCCCGAATGAACGATCTTGGTTCTTCCGTTGGCTATTCCAAGAAGCCATTCCTGTTCTTCTTGGTGCACAATCACTACATGCTGTGAAACTTATCATGACTGACGGTGATTCCCAAGAAATGACACAAGTTGACTATGCCATCTCCACACATTTTGTCAATGCGTACTCGATGTGGGTGGCACCTTGTTGATCAAGGCTGGCGACGAAATTGTAAAGGCTTGGGTTATCGGAGAGGCAAGGATGATGCCGCCAAGAGGCAGGTAAGAGTAATAAAAACCTGGATCTACAGCTGGATGCGCCGAGGGATACTTTTCCAAGACGAGTACGAAATGTGAGTACACCTACATGTTTATTCTGTGTGTTATCTGTGATACCATTTTTCTAAAAGAATCGTCAACATCAAAGAAGTTACGCCCTTTTACATATGTACTTGAAATCAGACACTATTAAGGCAATTTTTGGGGAGGACGGTGGAGAAAAGATATTGCACTTTATCCGCAATTACATAATTCCACAAGAGCAGAGTTATTGCTTTTATCTGAGGAAGGGTGAGACACTTGAGACCAACACAAATTCTGGGCACGAAGGTACAAATAATGCTATCAAAGCTGGTCCTTCCTGTGCTTCCACAGCATGGTGTTGACAAATCTGTCAAAATTCAAGTTGACACCGATTCCAACAAATTTGACCTATACCAACGATATATGGCTAGTGCCCTGTTTGGAAGAGCAACCTGGAGTAACTCTCCCACCGTCAATGATGTCACCCTTCCTGCAGAGTTCATGTTGAAATTCGCTCTTGATCAATGCGAGAGCTATGCTTCTTGGAGAGCAAGCCCTTTCAAATGGCTTGTTGTTCGGTCAGTTGACCGTGATGTCCATTCTTTGATTCCATGCTTCCACAGAGTGTACACTGTCACCTCACAAGACTTTGACAACAGGGTTTGTCTGATGTGTGACTGCAACTACTACGAATGCAATGGTGTCATCTGCCCACACATGATGCATGTGAAGAAGTATTATGCAAGCAATCAAACATCAGTCACCACGACATTTCAGTACGTTGGTGGAAATCATATATTTATTTCTCAATGAAGAAGGAGAGTGATTGCTCACTAACTGAGAAAGAGATAAAGCAGAAGCTGGAATCAATACGTGAGAATGATTGCAAAGGCCCAAACTTTATTCCAAAGAATGACGATCATACTTTCTCTCCATTCCATCGTGTCTACAAGTGTGGGAAGAATTCAAATGAGCAATTCAGAAATGCCACTGAAAGTACCATTGACTCCCTTTCCAAAAACCCTCAAAACTGGACAGTGTCGTAAACTACACCAGGGATGAGGTTGAGATTGCCCTGAAGAATGCCAAAAATACTGTTCCCGTATCAATGTCGCAAGAGATCCACTTGCCTGAGGAACCACTCATCGACGCTGGTCATGAAACTGAGCACACGAATACTCATCTTGACGACAATGACGACATCCTCATGGAATCTGAGTTTAGAAACTGACTGCATTGATTTTGGATCACGTGCTCTTCACCATGAAGACGTATCCGAATTGGAACGTTACAATGCGTACGACAGCATTATGCCAAGAGCAAAGGAACTAGTTAGTCTTGTTGATGCCTCAAAAGCCCACAAGAGAGGTCTTCTTGTTGAGGAGGCACTCGACAAGATTATCTTCACCGAGAAAGCCAACATGGCTTCTGAGAAACCACCACCCAAAGGGTCCCTAGTTTCAGGGTGTCCTGTTGGCAAGGTGTGCAAAACATATGTCTCATCATGGAGTTTTTAAAAGTAGTACATTTAGAATTAATAACAATGTTGACTTAGACTTTCGTTCTTGTTCGACATCATGACTAGGATGGGGACTATTTGGTGATCGAAATTGATCTTCAAATAGTCATCACAGTACGAGTATCACAAGTACAGTCGAAGGTGACTATTTGGTGATCGAAATTCGATCTTCAAATAGTCATCACAGTACAGTATCACCAGTACAGTACAATGGCGACTATTTGGTGATCGAAATTCGATCTTCAAATAGTCGTCACAATACAGTATCACCAGTACAGTACAATGGCGACTATTTGGTGATCGAAATTCGATCTTCAAATAGTCATCACAGTACGAGTACCACCAGTACAGTACGACGGTGACTATTTGGTGATCGAGTTCGATCTTCAAATAGTCGTCACAGTCTGATATCACCAGTACAGTACAATGGCGACTATTTGGTGATCGAAATTCGATCTTCAAATAGTCGTCACAGTCTGAGTATCACCAGTACAGTACAATGGCGACTATTTGGTGATCGAAATCGATCTTCAAATAGTCGTCTGTCTAGTATCACCAGTACAGTACAATGGCGACTATTTGGTGATCGAAATTCGATCTTCAAATAGTCATCACATACCACCAGTACAGTACAACGGTGACTATTTGGTGATCGAAATTCGATCTTCAAATAGTCATCACAGTACAGTATCACCAGTACAGTACGAAGGTGACTATTTGGTGATCGAAATTCGATCTTCAAATAGTCATCACAGTACAGTATCACCAGTACAGTACAATGGCGACTATTTGGTGATCGAAATTCGATCTTCAAATAGTCGTCACAGTACAGTATCACCAGTACAGTACAATGGCGACTATTTGGTGATCGAAATTCGATCTTCAAATAGTCATCACAGTCGATACCACCAGTACAGTACGACGGTGACTATTTGGTGATCGAAATCGATCTTCAAATAGTCGTCACAGTACAAGTATCACCAGTACAGTACAATGGCGACTATTTGGTGATCGAAATTCGATCTTCAAATAGTCGTCACAGTACGAGTATCACCAGTACAGTACGACGGTGACTATTTGGTGATCGAAATTCGATCTTCAAATAGTCATCACAGTCTGAGTACCACCAGTACAGTACAATGGCGACTATTTGGTGATCGAAATTCGATCTTCAAATAGTCGTCACAGTCATATCACCAGTACAGTACGACGGCGACTATTTGGTATTATTGTTTCCTCCAACAACTGCTGTCTTCAGGTATAACGACACACAAAACACATCTTTCTCTTGATATTGCAATGTGCGGGATGTCAAACAGTGCTGATACAATGGATTGAAAAGTAACATATCTCCCGGCCTCAGTGCCACGGCAACCCTTGTTCTGCAAATGCAAAGTAGTTCGTTACGTCGGCATCCAATCGGTATTTATCAAACCGACCCGGTTGCAATCCATGTTGCGAAATAATGGTTGTCAAGGAATAGAAAAAATCCTCATCGGTATGCGAATTCAAACAATAGTTTTGCCACAGGCAAGACTACCCCAAATTGGTTCAGATGGCATACCTACCATACTTGGCCAATCGGCAAACCATTGGGCACTACGGAGTCCTCGAAGATCATTCCCTGGAATGAATCCTTTGCAACTTCATGACACCTCTTCATTAAGTCACGGATTTGTGTCTTGCTCCAGTCACTTAATGTTTTCGCCAAGACTCGATAATACCAGTTGAACCACGGTTTGGCTTTAACCCAACAGTGGTGTATTTGCCATTATCTTCCGCAACAGGTACTCGTTTAATTCCACGCACTTCTGCTTTGGATTCTGCATCCTCAAGTGCATGAAGTGCCTCGATGGTTTGGTTAACCCTTGTAAGTTTTTCAACAACATACGGACGTGGGATCAAAGTGAATACGTTATCCCCACTCGGTAAAATCAAACGGGCACCAGACATAGTGTCAATGACTTTAAGATCATTGATTGCAAACAGCATGTGCGCATCACCTATGCATTTGCGAAGTCTCGTTGAGTTTTCCATATCGGCTCCACTATAGAATAATGGTTTACAACTGTTCTGCAACAGTGTTTTGCCCAGTGAATGCTCATGGGACGACGAAACTTGCATCAAACTATCTAGCCTTTTCTTCTTCAAATAATTGCGCTTCTTTGCATAAACACTCTTTGGCTTGCCATTTTCTATTGCCTTCTTGTATGCTTCCTGCGTCGTGATGCTTGACTTTTTCCTTGATTTATATACATGTTGAAAACCTCGTTTTCCAGTCTTGCCAATGTTCTCACTTGTGGTATCATTCTGTACAACCGTACTCCTCATCATGCTTTTTGTGACGTCAAGGTTGGAACTGCTGTTACTGTGCCCCGAGTCACAGATAACAGTGACCTGTTTTGACGTCCTCATGATGGTTTCCTCGTTGCTACATTTGCATTCCACAACCGTACTCCTCATCATGCTTTTTGTGACGTCAAGGTTGGAACTGCTGTTACTGTGCCCCGAGTCACAGATAACAGTGACCTGTTTTGACGTCCTCATGATGGTTTCCAAGTTGCTTCTGCCGTTTGATAACCATTCGCAACAGCGTTGGGCAAGGAATCGAAGGAGGAAAAATGTGATCAGAGTTTATACTTTCTGTCACGTCGCATGTGTCAGAAGTACGTCAGTGCTCAAGGGCGACATCACTCAGAACACTCGTCAAAGAACAAAATTCGTACACCAAATAGTCGTCATCGTACTGTCATACTGTTACTTGTTCATTCGTGACTATTTGAAGAACAAAATTCGTACACCAAATAGTCGTCATCGTACTGTCATAGTGTTACTTGTTCATTCGTGACTATTTGAAGATCGAAATTCGTACACCAAATAGTCGTCATCGTACTGACATACTGTTACTTGTCCATTCGTGACTATTTGAAGATCGAAATTCGTACACCAAATAGTCGTCATCGTACTGACATACTGTTACTTGTCCATTTGAGACTATTTGAAGATCGAAATTCGTACACCAAATAGTCGTCTTCGTACCGTCATACTGTTACTTGTCCATTCGTGACTATTTGAAGATCAAAATTGTACACAAAATAGTCGTCATCGTACCGTCATACTGTTACTTGTCCATTCGTGACTATTTGAAGATCGAAATTCGTACACCAAATAGTCGTCATCGTACTGACATACTGTTACTTGTCCATTTGAGACTATTTGAAGATCGAAATTCGTACACCAAATAGTCGTCTTCGTACCGTCATACTGTTACTTGTCCATTCGTGACTATTTGAAGATCAAAATTCGTACACCAAATAGTCGTCATCGTACCGTCATACTGTTACTTGTCCATTCGCGACTATTTGAAGATCGAAATTCGTACACCAAATAGTCGTCATCGTACTGACATACTGTTACTTGTCCATTCGTGACTATTTGAAGATCAAAATTCGTACACCAAATAGTCGTCTTCGTATCATACTGTTACTTGTCCATTCGCGACTATTTGAAGATCGAAATTCGTACACCAAATAGTCGTCTTCGTACTGATCATACTGTTACTTGTCCATTCGTGACTATTTGAAGATCAAAATTCGTACACAAATAGTCGTCATCACGTCATACTGTTACTTGTCCATTCGCGACTATTTGAAGATCGAAATTCGTACACCAAATAGTCGTCATCGTACTGACATACTGTTACTTGTCCATTCGTGACTATTTGAAGATCAAAATTCGTACACCAAATAGTCGTCTTCGTACTGACATACTGTTACTTGTCCATTCGTGACTATTTGAAGATCAAAATTCGTACACCAAATAGTCGTCATCGTACTGACATACTGTTACTTGTCCATTCGTGACTATTTGAAGATCGAAATTCGTACGCAAATAGTCGTCATCGTACTGACATACTGTTACTTGTCCATTCGTGACTATTTGAAGATCAAATTCGTACACCAAATAGTCGTCATCGTACCGTCATACTGTTACTTGTCCATTCGCGACTATTTGAAGATCGAAATTCGTACACAAATAGTCGTCATCGTCTGACTACTGTTACTTGTCCATTCGTGACTATTTGAAGATCAAAATTCGTACACCAAATAGTCGTCTTCGTACTGACATACTGTTACTTGTCCATTCGCGACTATTTGAAGATCGAAATTGTACACAAATAGTCGTCATCGTACTGACATACTGTTACTTGTCCATTCGTGACTATTTGAAGATCGAAATTCGTACACCAAATAGTCGTCATCGTACTGACATACTGTTACTTGTCCATTCGTGACTATTTGAAGATCAAAATTCGTACACCAAATAGTCGTCTTCGTACCGTCATACTGTTACTTGTCCATTCGCGACTATTTGAAGATCGAAATTCGTACACCAAATAGTCGTCTTCGTCTGTCATACTGTTACTTGTCCATTCGTGACTATTTGAAGATCGAAATTACGGGTTACTTCGTCTAAGAAGACTATTTGAAGATCAGAATCTGTACACAATTAGTGCAATCGACACTGTGAGCATCTGCACCTGATTTGTATATGTTGAAGGTCGTCAAGTCTTAAACAACTCATCTCCCTCAGTATGCCCCGAAGACAAAGAGCGCCGAAGGCAACCAGTACGCATGACGATGATCCATTTGACGGATGTGAACCCCAGTAATGAAGACGATGATTGAGATGATGAAATGGCACCACCGCATTCCACGTGATCAATTACCAACGTTCCTACAGGAATATCGTATTCTTCACTTTGTTGGAAGAGAAGATGAATACAATGCGAGTGATACTGTTTATGAATTGTATCATGTTATATTCGACGACCATTCAGATCGGAAGTCACTGTCATCTTGCCTTGGTAAGGGCGAGACACTTAGTATATGGGAAAAGGAGAAACCCACTGCTATATGCGCTATAACGTTTGTACAACGAGAGAACGCTGTTTTGGTTCTTTTTTTGGCAACAAAGGTTGACTATCAGGCCAACGGAATGGCAACTTTTTTGCTTTCGATTATGCATCAAGTTGTAAGGTGTAGGGTGGGTGTTGATGAAGTAAATGTTTATTTGAAAGCAAATCCGACCGCGAACAAAGTGGCATGGGGTTATTATTCAAGACGCAACTTTGCCGAAATGGCTGAAGGGACTGAAGCATTTCCTAAAGTTTTGAGAGACTGTTTTGTCAATGAGGTTGATGATAGTCCACTCAAGGACTATCTCGGATTCAGCAACGATTTGAAGTGGTTGACGATTTGCCTTACACGTGAATATTTTGCCTTCCCACAAGAATCCAGAAACCAGATAGTATTGAAAAGGTTGTTCAACAATCCCAATGACAACACCATTGATTGTCCATCCGTGTATGCCTTCTTCCCGAAACTTAACATACGAAGAGGCAACATTTTGTACACCAACTTATGATTGTTACTCGGGTGAATTTTGGGATGACAAGGCCTTCCATCCGAAGAACTCGATAATGGAAAAATACCTATTCCAAGGTCCAAGTGCTCGTCTGACTTGGATAGATCGTTGCCTTACGCGCAAAGGTGACGCTCTTTCTCCAGACTTTGTGGACATTGCTCTGGGATGGCTGCAGCGGTATTGTAAAGCTGAAATTTGGTCGACCCTGACCATCATTCCTTGTAAGATCATGACTGAGGTGTCAACAATGGAGAGCCTTTTTACATCCTTCATTGAAGGACGGAACGTTGCATCTTCGGTTCGCGACCTAAAAACCGATACAGAGAGAAGACAGTTTGTAAACCACATCTTTCATTACGAGATTGACCAAAAGAGGTTTATGGAGGCAACAATTCTGGTGGTGGAGTTCATTATACAACACAAGGATCTCCTCACGAAGCCGTTTATTGTCATTCCTGCACAAGAGGATGAAGATTGTTCATGGACTGTTTTCGTAGCGGTGAATTGTGGAAAAACTGGGAACAATGATAACGATACAAAATGTGGATATTTTTTGTTTGATCCAACTGGAAAACGTCGCCGTTCTGACCCACCGCCAATTTGCCGGTTCTTCCTCAAATTGGTGCACTTCATACTCAGTCCTGAGAATGATCCAAATGCAAAAGCACGAAAACCAAAAGAAGAAAAGAAAAGGGAAAGCTCACCATGGAAAGACAAGGTTGTTGCACCATGGTTTTTCAACATGCATTCGTTTTACGTCGGTTTCACACGGCAAAGCGTTAATTTTGGTTGTGTCGTCACTGACAAGAACAATGAGACATGTGACATCGAGAAGGGCGCTTCCGACCGTTGAGTTTACCGCCAGATTACATTCTAATTCAGGAAACGTCAAAGGATGTGGCGCAAAGTGGTTTAAAATCATTGATTTTCATCCGCGATTTTTGTGTCATGGTGCACGACGTCACATTCGACACGAGTGGGAATGTGAAAGGTGACATCACTTTTGACAGGAATGACAATGTCAAGGGCATGGGCAGGAACATTCCCACATCAACACGAAAATTTGCTCACTATTTGCATGACGTGTACGTGAGCTTGTTTCAACTGATTGACAGAATAGCAAGCAGCAACTTTGGGTCGGTTCGAGAAGAAGCTCATGAGTACAAAAATATCTTCGTCCCAGCAAGGGGATAGAACGGTCGCTTTCGTTGGAAACTAACGATGCCCGGACCACGACATGCGTTTCCTGATTTAGCCAAGATATTGCAGTGGCAACCTTTGTCGAAAGAAAGAGTGTTGCTTGGCAGGGAAACAGATTTGTGCCAGATGAATAATGATGATGTAGCGAAGCGGTTGCGAAAGACTTCGCGAAAGCCTCGACAAACAAAGAAAAAGGGAAGACGGATAGTGGTGAAGAGCAGTCGGGTGGTCTAGGCCAGCGAAAGCAGGATGATCCATCGTTGACGAAGTCGCCAGCACGAAAGGGTGAAGCAGAGGCAGTACAGGAACAAGATCATACATCACCAGAAAGATTCAAGACACCGAAAAGATGCCTGATGGAGCACATACGACCACGGCGCCTCGCAGGAAGTGAATTTGTGCCATTGTCTATACAGCATATTGCTACATTTATTTCAAGTTTAAAGAAGGACTTGAATATGCTGCATCAGAAGATGAGAAGAAGAATCTGTGTTGGCAAATCCTTGCTCTTTCACGAGAAGTCTCCATTGCCATTTGTCGAAAATGCGTTGAAGTTTATACGCGATAATTTTGAAAAGGAAAATGAAAGTGTTTCGATAATCGCCAAACCTGGGAAAAAGGATGTACTGTGTGGGAAGGGGCACCGCAAATGCATTCCGTACCTTGATCGCACATTGGACTTCAAGAAAATGCACTTGTCAGCAGCTAATCAGGCAGAAAAATATGAGGTGCAGCGTACCATTTACACAACTCTAAAAGGAGGGATTTCGTTTCCTCGAGATGACAGAAAAAAAGGGTGGAAGGAAAAAACATACGATGGTGGAATGGCGTATATTAGATCGCGAATGAAACGTGTGTGTAACGAAAAGAAGGGGAGGGCATGACGCCGTCAATAAATGAATTGGAGGCCGGACCAGGTCCATTTGAAAGTACATCTCTACCGCCAAATGGTATTGTAGTACGTAAACGCGATGAACCAAAGGGACATCCACCAAACATGGCTTTCCGTCGGATAATCCGAAGAGCTGCAGATGCCACGTTTGAAAGTCGAACAGAAAGCGCTAAGGACAATATTGCAGGTGAAGTGCTAGAGGAGATGCGGAAAAAAGGTTACATCTTTGTCAATAAAGAGGAAAACGTTTGGAAAGGTGTCAACACAGAAAAAGTAAGGAAAGAGGTTCGGGATCGTCTAAGGAAATCAGTGTACTTTGGGAAACAAAGTACGGTGACGGGAAAGAGGAAAGCTGGTGACGACAATGATGCTGGCATTGAATGCAAGCAACCTTCAAAACAGCGGATGACAGGAAGTTTGAAAGCTGGTGAGAAGGATGATGCTTGTATTGAATGCAATAAGCCTTCAAAAGAGCGGATGACAGGAAGTAAGAAAGCTGGTGACGAGGATGATGCTTGTATTGAATGCAATAAGCCTTCAAAGCACTCGTGTCGGAAATGTAAGAAGCATGTATGTTCCATGTGTTGCAATGAAAAGAGAAAGCTCGAAAACACTTGGTGGTGCAACGTGTGTTTCAATAGACAAAGTGTTTGGAAGCAAACATTAATTCGGGACGGCAATTACAGTACTTCGGATGAAGAATGCAAGAAATGAGTTCATCGTAGTCGTACATGCTGTATGTAGTAGCCTATTTGAAGGTCAAAATTTGTACACCAAATAGTCGTCTTCTTACTGTCATAGTGTTACTTGTTCATTCGTGACTATTTGAAGAACAAAATTCGTACACCAAATAGTCGTCATCGTACTGTCATAGTGTTACTTGTTCATTCGTGACTATTTGAAGATCGAAATTCGTACACCATATAGTCGTCATCGTACTGTCATACTGTTACTTGTTCATTCGTGACTATTTGAAGATCGAAATTCGTACACCAAATAGTCGTCTTCTTACTGTCATACTGTTACTTGTCCATTCGCGACTATTTGAAGATCGAAATTTGTACACCAAATAGTCGCATCGTACTGACATACTGTTACTTGTTCATTCGTGACTATTTGAAGATCGAAATTCGTACACCAAATAGTCGTCTTCTTACTGGCATACTGTTACTTGTCCATTCGCGACTATTTGAAGATCGAAATTTGTACACCAAATAGTCGCATCGTACTGACATACTGTTACTTGTTCATTCGTGACTATTTGAAGATCGAAATTCGTACACCAAATAGTCGTCTTCTTACTGGCATACTGTTACTTGTTCATTCGTGACTATTTGAAGATCGAAATTCGTACACAAAATAGTCGTCATCATACTGACACACTGTTACTTGTCCATTCGAGACTATTTGAAGATCGAAATTCGTACAGAAAGAAAGTTCTGTTGGTGTTGATTAAGAAGAAAAGTGTACTTGTATTCAAGGAGATTTGCAACCCTACTAGGTTGTAATCGAATACAAAGTAATGTAAGTTCGAGTGATTCAAAACAAGGGAAACACATGAATCACTGATAGAAGGAGATATGTAGCAGTTATCTTTCTGGCATGACAAAGGGTTGACATGCGCGTTAGGAAAAGCGCCGACAGAAGTCAACAACAAAGATTCCGTGTTTTGTCAGCCATTCAAATTTCCGATGTCTTCAAAAATCTTCTACAGGAGGACTCACTGTAGTTTATTACTGTGACGTGGGTGCTGACGTCAAATTGGTGAAACCTAATCGGATCTTATTTGTAAACCTTCCTACAGTAATATTCTTACGGTACAACGTACTACATCCTACGATTAGAGTAACATCTCCGGTGGCAGTCTCAAGTGGACTGTGTACTCCTCTAGTAGAGTAGTACTAAAGTGCCAGGTGGCAGTTACAGTATGCCGTATTCATACGACTGCACTTGTACTCCGATTTTTAGCACGATACTACCAGGTACCAAGTTTTTCGTACTTGGTTAAAAAATGGTGAAAAAACCAAGGCCGACGTGGTTGCGTTATTTAGTACCAGGTACTGTATGTCACAGTACTCGTATCTCGTATCTCGAATTTCACTGTACATCCGAAATTTGAACAACCACGATGTCATTGAATCCACCTTGCAAGCTCCTTCTCTTGGGTTCTGCCCACTTTCGATCCTTTCGGTGTCTGTGGATGCTCGAAGAATTGCAGGTGCCTTTCGATCATGAATTTGTCAAGGCCCGTCCTGGTTCTGCCATGGCACTCCAGCACCATCCCTTGGGCAAAGTTCCTTCGCTCATCGTCCACGACGGATCTCCAACAAAATCTTGGACCGTCTATGAAAGTACCGTCATAAACACCTATCTCGCCGACACGTACGGTCATGGCAAATTCATTCCACCTCCGGGCACTCGTGCACGTGTCCAATACGACCAGACAGTCGCGTTTCTACTTTCCGAAGTCGATTCCCAGGCCCTTTGGATCCATCGAAAGCACGATAGTTTGCGATCCGTCTTTGGAGAGGCATCGGATGCCGTCTTGGTGGAAGCCAAGAGACAGTATCATGCCGCCAACCGGGTGTTGCTGCAACAACTCTCACCCTATTTGTTGGGCAATGACTTTACCGCCGCCGATATTCTGTACGTGCATTGTTTGGATTGGGCCGAGAGTATTGGTTGGCATGTGGACTATGGCGATGATGACAATCGTAAGCGCCGGGCGTATCTTGAGAAATGTCGAACAAGGGAGGGATACCGTCGAGCGGTAGCACGGCGCTTGCAGGAAGACAAGCTCAAGGAAGAATATCGAAAACGCAAAGCATCAAGTTTATAGGACGAGCCTACGTCGTGTGGGTAATCTTGCTATGAAAAAGGTCAATGACTGTTTCATTGCACTAACGCTCGACTGCAATATCGTGTAAGGCTAATAACTATTGATTCGAAGGAAGGTACATGACTCATGGTTTCAACGGTGACAACAGAATGCTCCTCTCGGTAAGGACTCGAGGTCCATGCGTCTGGTAATAGACCCCGTCCCAGGTGTGCAGTGATCACTTCTGAGTCCGTGATCAGCTTTCTTATGATGCAACGTGTAGGCATAGTGGCTACAAAAAAAGAGTAATCTGCAGCGTACCCGAAGCCTGAGAATAGTACTCGAGCATGGTGTAGGGTAAAAGAAATACTTTAATCTGAGATGGAAGGGGCAAAATAGCTTGAATACAAACACGGCGTTCCATGCAATGATCATTAAGCGCTTTCATCGATAGGGTCATCACTCTCCTCTTCATGCCCTAAATTGCGGTATTCGCCGGATAGGCAATGGAAGTCTTCGGGTTGGCCTGTGGGCACGATCCAGCAAGCTCGAGGATCACTGTTACCGACATCGTCTTCGATGGAATAGAAGGTGCAATCCCTCTCGTAGCCATCGTACGGTGGCAAGAGTACATCGAGGACTGCGGCTCCATATGGGCCGGCCTTGAATTCGTGCAAATTTCCTTCATAGGGGTATAACATGGTGACAGCGGGAGCGCACAACACTTCTGTTTCCGTCTTTAGAGCACGGCGGGCATTGGGCTTGCTGTAGGTCATTGATCGATTGCTGGAACTAGAGGGCCACATCAAGTTTGACAACCACGACCCGCGCGATTGTGGCGCTGTCTCGTAATCTGGATGTCGTATCAAGTCCAGTGATATTTTGGTGACCTCACCGTACAAGACACGGGAGAGGACACACATGTTGGGGTGGTCATGAAGGGGAATGGTTGCGTTCGGGGGAAAGACGAAAATTCCAACGCTATAGCTTCCTGCCAACTCAGCGATGTGAAGATATCGAACACACGAGCCGCCATTCTGTCCATGCTTTGGTGGCATTACTTCATCGTGAATCGGATGCACGCAATACCTGTGACGGCGCATCAGTATCACATTCTTCAAGTTATCTCAGGTGTTACAATACTTACCCATTTCCCAACTGTGCTCCTCCACGGTTCACGCGCTCCAAGCTGAGAAGATCCTCCGCATCGATTGAAGTAAGGCAGTCGTAGATTGGGGCTACATATGAAAGCAAGGTCTTATTGTCCAAGCTACCCATTCCTCCTGGCAGGTGAGATTGCAAGCCTTGGACCCGAAGGGGCATTTCGCTTACATCCGATTCCTCGGTGTTCAAAGTGATAACTTTGGAATGTTTTATCGTGTTATCATCGTGGTCGCTAATTGGATGGCACAAATCCGAACCTTCACAATTTGACGTTGAACAAAAACCGGTCACTGACGACACTTCTCTCAGAAGCCTGACAAGCGAAGGATGTCGACTCTTCTGGGTAGTTATATTCGATTTCTCGGCCATTGCGAGATCAATTTAAATGTCTATAGCAGACTCGAATGGTGGGGAACGAACTAATGCAACATGGCTTCTACCGATGAACTGAAAACGTTGCCGATAACAACAACGGCGAACACCAACCATTGTTGCAAGTGTGCGTCACAGCTCACCCCGTCATCTATAGGACACGTCCTATGCGACGCTATATATATATAGAAGCTGGTTACAAAATCACACTCATTAAAATCTCTTCGGCGTCAGATGTCAGATGTGAAGGTGACGGTTTGAGATATGACGCGATTGGTTCGCATTTGTTACCTCATACTGACTGAACGTGCGTCTTGCGTAGGAGTACAAATTCTATGTGTTGTTCCCGCGTGTACCTGGGACTCCGGTTTGAAATATGTGACGACGCACGACGCCCCCATACCCACACGTCTTCATTCTGTCGAACATTTGCTGGACATGGACGTGCTAAGGTCGTGTGGTCTGTGGTCTGTGGAGCATGATCCCAACGCATTCCGTTTCAAGTAGGCCCGTAGATGTACTGCATGCTGCACCCTGCGCATATGCCATGCATACATGGCCGTACAAGCTACGTCAGCAATTATTGCTGTATAGCCAGTATAGTAGCCAGCATAGTTGCAGTTCCAACACCGACAAAACGAACAAGAAAATGCGGCCCAGCCCTGAGGGAATCTTCATTCCATTCTGATTCATGCTGGCTTAAAACTTAACATTCTGTAAGGTCTGACCCAAGCAGCTCATCTTGAGACTAAATTTTGATACCCTAAGGACGTGAGTGCCAGCCAATGACCAGCCTGTATTGTAAGGGCCAATGCCCTGATGAGTAGGGCTGACTGAGTACTGGTCAAGACTGGGGCTGACATAGGTCTTTAGTGAGTGCAAGTCTCACACTGCTTCACATGTTTGACTGGAGGCACCAAAAGCCCAGGACAATAGTATGACAGATGCCTCAAAAACATTGCTGATCTTTGCATCAACAACTGGGCTAGAGAAGTGAGAATTCTCTCACAACAATGCCCCTCCCACACATTTTGGAGCTGTCTGAGGGATAAGTGATTGGATTGGTTTTTCCTTGTGCCCTGGAACAGCAGAAAGGAGAGCTTTCTAGGAACATTGTTGCATCACTTGAGTTGGTTCAGCAAATGTCAGCAAATTTGATTTTTGCCAGCAAATGTCAGCAGATTTGATTTACAGCAAAGAATGTCACTAGACGTCAGCCAGATTGTCTTTTGTGACTGACAAAAAGTGGGTAGTTTTCTTGTTTGTCATGTCTGTCTCACCGTAGATCTTGGTGTCCGGGCAATGGAAGGCGGACGTTGTGTGTGGCTGTGCTGGGATCGTAGTTGTCAGCATGTCCGCAGACGCGTAGGTGGTGTCTGCGGGAGTCTTGTCGGTGTAGGGCGGCGTGGGAGGGGAATTCAACGTAGGGAATTTTGATTTCTTGTCCTGGGGAGTCTTGATGAAAATTTCCGTCATTGGTTTGTTCAGATTCCATCTGTAACGGCAGTGTGAGTGGTACATGTTGTACTTGAGAGTTCAGGCATGTACAAATGCATGCTACGTCTACTACTCAGCGCAGACAGCGAGCAGATAGAAGTAGTATTGGCTGACATGTTAACTACATCAGGACCATTGTCGCAAATGTCGTTGTTGAAGTTGGGGTTAAAGGCATTTTTGATTCCGGGATTGCGCTCGGACATCGGACCAATTTCGTCGTGTGGTACGGGGCCATTGATGGCGTCACCGTGGACGGGGGTGTTCTCGTCGGGGAGACTGGTGACTGAAATGCCGCGAGTGCGGCCGGAGTTTGTGCCCGGCTGAGTCGGCGGATAGATCACTGTGCCATCGTGTATGACCGCATTGATGGGATATGGGAAGAAACGCATGTCGTGTCCAGGCGTAGAAGGGCACTACATGCGGAAAAATTCTTCCGACGTCGTAGGGAGCTGCGTGAAAAAAGTACCAGGTGGGAAAATCACAAGTTCTGGCGTCGCGAGAGAATACTCGTCATTCATTTCTGCCGTCACTATTTCCGCTTGTTCTCCGCCAATTTCTGGCGGATTGAAGTAATTGAGGTCTTGATCAAAAGCTTTGACTTTGCCTGAGAGGATGGCGTCGTCAGAATTTCGTGGAGTTCGTTTTTGTTGAGCACGGTAGTGGAATGTGCATTTTCGTTGAACAACTTGATAGGCTTCACAGTTTTGACGATTTCTCCATGAGTAATCGTCTGATTGTGAATTGGAGGAATGCATCAGAAAGCACTTTCCAAGGCGGTTCGAATGGTACCCCTCTTTTTGTTGTGAAGGTCTTCGGCGTCAATCGCCGGGTTCTTGAAAGAGTTGCGTTTCGCGACTTCATTGTTGTCCTTGTTCTTGATGATTTCACCGTCAGTGTTGAATCTGACATGTTGCTTCTTGATAGGCCTTTTGTAGGAGGCAAGTAGGGGGTCTTCTTGGCGCAGGAGGAAGGTGGAAGAAGAGTTATTGCGCAGGTTGTTGTCATTGTTGCCTTGGAGTTTGGCGGCTGCGATGTCTTTGATGGCGCCATTTTTGTTGGGAAGAGAATGGGAGCTACCCATTTTGGTAGCAGATCCTGCTTTGTAGGAGGGTTTGCAGGCGTAGTGAACCCTGGTGTTGGTGTCTTGAGAGCATTCTTGGTTGACAACAAGGGCAAGAAAATGGGAGATTTCGGCGGACTCTTGCTCGGGAGTCAGGGCCGTTCGAATGCGCTGAAAATTGCCTTGAGCTTTCTTAGGGCTCTTCTTGGGCGTGAAGGTGTGAGATTCAGCTGTAGAATACGACCTCCAAGGCGGCGGTTCGAGTGCACACGGTTTTTCAAGTCGTATTTTTTCTTCGATCCGTAGCTCCACTACTAGTGCTACGCTATTCGCACGTAGGTACTATACTGTACTTATTGCCATCAAACGCACTTCATTTGTGAAAGTTTATCAGCATATCCGTAGTCTCGATCCCTGCTTTCTTTTTCCTGCCCATCACCAAGAAGTAGATAACAATCATGTAAGTATTTGACATAACTACTACATTGTTACCTCGTTACTATGACATCGGCCTTCTTCGCTACACCATCAGGAGTATCATCGGAGTTGGCTTGACCACAATATCCTGCTTCCAAGGCAAGGATAGCTGTCTTATTGATCTTGAAAATTGCATATAATTGCACCCACTTTCTTGATGTACGTAGCCACAATGAAGTGTTCGGGTTTGACTTCTCAGGCACAACGCCTTCCAACCATCCCCACTGGCAAAAAGTCTGATGCTGCATTGGAACCACGATAATTTGCTTTTTAGCAACAAGGGCATCATGAAGACTATGAAATCCTCTGGATCAGGAACGATTGGAACATAGGAGGGAGGAGGATTCGACATAGAGATTCGGAAGTTTAACGCAACCACATTGAATGCAAGAACCCTTCACTTAAAGTGTCGCACACAATTCATGAGACTGAGAGTCTGGTTTGTGAACTGGTGCCCGATTCAGAAATGGAAACATATAGTCGCTCCAGCCAGGCATAAAGAATACATTCCCAAAGGTCCTGAGGTTTTCAACCACACAGTCAAACTCCTTAGAGTTGCAGCAGATAACAAGAATCAGTTGAGTTGCTTATCACCGATACCGATGCTTGTGAATTGTTGCATGTTGTTTCCTTGTTTAGCGGTATTGTGTCATATCTGCAAAGGGCTCATCGTCGCCAATTGACTTTGAGTGGCGGAGGTGGAAAAACCTATTTGTTTCAATCTCCTCTTGCGCCAGAGATGGAGCAGCATCACACTCGAATGAGTCAATCTCTGCCAAGAGAATGTTCACTTCGACCACTTGGAATTCCACGGATTGCACATTTGGTGTGCACCCATAGGACAATGACTGCTAATGATTTCTGCAGGAAAAGCACGCCTCTTTGCGTGCGCCAGGAATGTGGAACACACGTCGGGATCACTGATGTGATTAGCGACTTCTGGCACGGCTTTTTCAGGTTTGTCATCCTTCCATGATATAGAAGCATTCCGTGTTTCGTTTGTGAGAAAGTCCTTCTGGACAAAATTCACATGAACTTGCATTGGCTCTATGAAAACGAAGCAGAAGCAGTAACAAGAGGAAGAAGAGAGGTGGAAATTGCTGGCACATCATGGTCAGTTCATCGTTCTCGGCGTCGTGTCAAAATGCTGTCGATCACCCTGTGTTTGCTTCCGATACAATTCCAAAAGATACGGCGTACAATTCATACCAGAAGCTACAGGTACGAGAAGTGAGTTTTCCTTCGTGGAAACTCCTTCAACCGGCCGTGTGCACTCGAACCGCCGCATTGGAGCTAGTAAGTGTTAGTCGCATGGTTGGAAGTTGCAACTTAGATGTTAGAAAGGTTGTAAGGGAGAACAGCATTTTTGAATGGATCAAAAGGAGCTGCAATATTGCCGTCGGCGGCGACGTCTAGTTCGCCATGTGCTTTGTTGGCTTGACACAGTGGGCGGGAGGGTTGTCTGCCTTGGTTGGAGGCACAGGGGTGGGCGCTGGGTTGACCATGGTGAGAGTTGCAAAGTTGAAGGATGAAGGGTTAGTTGTGTGAGACAAGTTTTGCAAAAAAAAGTGAGCACAAGGAATGAGAATTTAAATTCTCTAGCATAGCTAAGGGACATGTACTGCTAGTATTGATTGAGGGCTGGAAGGGAAAAGAACAAAGGTTAGAGCAATTTAAATTGGTGCTAGGCACCAAATTTTAATTGAATAGGCTTGGAGTTTCCTGGCGGGCAACCATGATAGAGTTCGGGTTAACGGAACCTGTCAACGCGCAGGTTGGCATAAGGTTCGGGTTAAGATCCAGGACGTAACCATTACGGGGTACGCCCCCAGTAGGTAACTGTCTAGTACGACACTGTATTTGCATAGTGTATCTACCGGTATATACGGTACTACTGCAATGCAATGCTGTCTACTGCTACAGATAACAATTTATGTACTATCTGTTGTTCTATCGCTACATTAATGTGCAAGAGACTGACTAGTAGGGATATTGCTTGTTGCATAGTGGGCTCTGTCTAATGGTTTATCGTTATGTACAGTAACGGTAAACACAGACGTACACGTACCATTGACGGGCAGAGGAAGTGATGTGCAAGGAGTACTGTTGTACTGATTGCCGTGTTGTGTTGTGTTGTGTTGTGTTGTGTTGTGTTGTGTTGTGTTGTGTTGTGTTGTGTTGTGTTGTGTTGTGTTGTGTTGTGTTGTGTTGTGTTGTGTTGTGTTGTGTTGTCGTTGTCGTTGTCGTTGTAGTGAGTACTGTCGTACTGTCTACTAATATTTGTACAGCACTGTGTATGTGATGTCATGACAACGGTGGGTAAAAAGTAAAAATGCATCATGGTCAATCATCATCATCGCGTGCAAAAAATATGCAGAAGAACAAAAAGGGTAAGTGGCACTTAAATCTGTAAAACTGACAATTGTGAGAGGAATGGAAAACAGAGGAGGGAGAAGTGAGGAGTGCGGCTTCCAAGGAACACTGAGGAACACTCCTCACATCTCTGAGGGTCAGCAGCGTACTGCTGCGTGGTTTTCCATAAATGAGGCATTGCATTGAGCGTCGTTTGAAAATCAATGTATGCATATAAACTCGAGGAATAAGATGAACATGATTTGAATCGACGTGAGTTTTGATTCCAGTCGTGCAGTGTCGCACTGGTTACTGGAGCACGGATGTAAATGTTTTACTGTGCACACAGGTGACAATTTAGGGACAGGGATAATGTAGGGCGATACGCGTTACAGCGATACTGGATGTTTAACAGGATGACAGGGTACTGGTATGTAGTACAAGTACTGTGCTACGTACAATGTACAATACCTCCATTTCAACCATCGGGGGCACAGAATGCGAAACTCAATTTCAATTGGTCGAAGATCGCTCATGTACTGTACCTGCAAATTTCAGTATATCACGTTCCGTACTCCAAATACAGTGTAGGAGTACAGTACATCTCATCATGATCTTATATGTGTTTTTATGTTTTATGTATGGAGTCCCCGTCTGTGTCCCCATTTCGAGCCGTCCATGCATTTCAAAGCGAACTTCATAGTGAAGGGATATATCTTATGATGTGAATGGAAAAAATATAGCACATGAATACTTTTATATTAATATATTTTAACGGCTAAATCACAGATCGATCGATGTTGCGACAGCATAGGAATCTTGGTTTCCCTTTTTTTGAAAAAAAATGTGCTGTTCAAGTTCGAGGATGTTACTAGCATTTTTGTGTGTCCTTCACACAAAACACACACAAATTTCAAACCAGCCCCATTACCATTCTTGTCCCTCCTACTCTTCTCCTTTGTTCCCCACTTTGCATTTTGTTTCTGTAACGCTCACAGTTCACAGAGGAGTCAGGTAAGTTGGGCAATGATGTTGTTGCGGTGTTTGTGATGGATGGTTGTTACTGTTTTTTGACGCTTGTTATTTCATTTCATTTTGGCGCGGCTTGTTGTACTGTATGGGACTGCCGCTTGTTTCTGCAACGCTCACAGTTCACAGAGGAGTCAGGTAAGTTGTGCAATGATGTTGTTGCAGTGTTTGTGATGGATGTTTGTTACTGTTTTGTTGATGCTTGTTACTTCATTTCATTTTGGCGCGGCTTGTTGTACTACTGTGCCGCTTTTTGTACTGTATGGGACTGCCGTTTGTTTCTGCAACGCTCACAGTTCACAGAGGAGTCAGGTAAGTTGTGCAATGATGTTTTTGCGGTGTTTGTGATGGATGTTTGTTACTGTTTTGTTGATGCTTGCTGTTACTTCATTTCATTTTGGCGCGGCTTGTTGTACTACTGTGCCGCTTTTGTACTGTATGGGACTACCGTTTGTTTCTTGTACTGTCTGGGATCTCGTACTACTGCTGCGTGGGATCTCATACTGCTGCGTGGGATCTTGTACTACCGTGCCGTTTCTCGTACTCGTACTGTATGGGATCTCGTACTACTGCTGCATGGGATCTCGTACTACCGTGTCATTTCTTGTACTGTATGGGATCTTGTACTACTGCTGCATGGGATCTTGTACTACCGTGCCGTTTCTCGTACTCGTACTGTATGGGATCTCGTACTACTGCTGCATGGGATCTCGTACTACCGTGTCATTTCTTGTACTGTATGGGATCTTGTACTACTGCTGCATGGGATCTTGTACTACCGTGCCGTTTCTCGTACTCGTACTGTATGGGATCTCGTACTACTGCTGCATGGGATCTCGTACTACCGTGTCATTTCTTGTACTGTATGGGATCTTGTACTACCGTGCCGTTTCTCGTACTCGTACTGTATGGGATCTCGTACTACTGCTGCATGGGATCTCGTACTACCGTGTCATTTCTTGTACTGGTACTGGGATCTCGTACTACCGTGTCATTTCTTGTACTGTATGGGATCTTGTACTACCGCGTGGGATCTCGTACTACCGTGTCATTTCTTGTACTGTGTGGGATCTCGTACCGCGTGGAATCTCGTTCAAAACCAAACGGCCAACGCTCAATGGCGCACTCCAACGCTCGATGGTGCACTCAACCAGCACTCCTAACGTATCATTACTGCGCCATGTATGATTGTCTGATACGTTATGGGCTGGCGTTGGAGTGCGCCATTGAGCGTTGCACGGTTCGATGGATGATAGTATCCGACACCCGTTGCATACTCACAAGACCGCGTTGCATACTCACAAGACCGCTGCTGGGAAAGGTCCTCCATCCTCACTCAGTGACTTAAAGAGCTTCTCTCATTAATTCAAATAGCTCCCATTTTTACTCATTGACATTGTATGTGGCAGCAGTAGTGCCGCGACCAATGGTACTTGGACCATGTTGCAAGCTTCATCGTGAAAAGGTCACTGCTAGCCCCAGCACATTGTACCTGGTAGCAGTAGCGCCGAGATCATCGGGAGTGGGAACATGATTCGTAGTTGCGTTGTGAAAAGGTCACTGCTAGCCATCATGGTAGCAGTAGCACCGAGATCAACGCGACAACAATCATGAGGCCTGCTACCGGTGTGAAAAAGGCCACTGCTAGCCATGACATTGTACTTGGTGGCAGCAGTAGCACCGAGATCAATGCAAGTTTCAGCATGATGCCTCGTACTGTTGCAAAAAGGCCACTGCTAGCCATGACATTGTTATAAGTACTAACAGGAGCACTGATGACATCGAATCAAAACGTGGCTTCGAATGCAAACGTGGCTTCCAACACCTGTACAAGTCAACAACTACAAACTCGAGCCGCAGAGTGAATGAGGCCTACAAGGCTACAGTTAGGAATGGTGCTCCAAAAAGCAAAAATGCCATGAGACGTGACAAAGCAAAAACGAGAAAGATTGCGTGCCTGACGGAAGTTGTGTCATCAAGTGTTCATGCATTGGGAAGGGCATTTCTGAGCACTCGACCAGTGTTTTACAGTGGAACCAAAAATAGAACGCTTCCAAACCCAATTCCGAATGGGATTATGTTATCTGCAGTTGAGGATTTGCGTGTGATTGATACAATTTCTGGTGCTCGAATGTTGTCATCGACCGGAGATACCGTTTTTATTTTGATTCCACGTCATGACGCAATCAAGGACAATACTTATGTGAAGAGGACATTGATGGCACTGTATGCTCTAGACAAAGGAAAAGGGTTTCCGAAGTGAGAGAAATCAAGAATCACAGTTGCGGAAGACAATGGGAAGTACGCAACTGTCGGCTTGAAACCAAGGAGAGGGTCGACAGGCGTATCCGAGTTTTGGCCTGAGAAGTTGGGTGAGACTGATAGAGAGGTGATTAGAAAAGTAATGAGTAGATGTCAGGAAGTTGCCAAAGGGTATCTACCATCAACTGAAGTCCGAGGACTTCTTTTGCTCAATTGCTTGGGGGTGGCAGCAAATAAGTGGAGTGACATTGAATCCCTCTGGGGTAGCCTTGCATGGGAAGAATTACTATTTGAATTCTCATGTGGATGAAGACTTTTTCTATTCCTTGACAACTGTTGCTTCGAACAGGGAGTGCAAGACAATGATTGTTACATGATGGAAGCCGCCATTTGCAACTACTTTACGTTTGCCGAACAAGGAATTGCTGTGGCGCTGAGGCCTGGTGACATGCTGATCTTCAATCCGCTTTATCATCACTGCTTGTCGTCACGACGGCAAGGTATGAAAACGATGATGTCTTCTGCTTGTCTTTGTATTTGAAAACTGCAGTTGTTGGACAGAATGACAATCGTTTACCTATGTAATTTGTTTAATTGTGTTCTTGGTAGCTTGCGTTTGCTATCATCGTCGTCGCAGTTGTTGTCACTTTGGTTGCAGTCGTCCTGGGATCTCGTACCGCGTACCGCGTGGGATCTCGTACTACCGTGCCGTTTCTCGTACTGTATGTGCCTATGGGATCTCGTACTATCGCGTGGGATCTCATACCGCGTTGGATCTCATACAACACCGTTTCTCGTACTGCGTGGGATCGTATGGCGTGGGATCTCGTACTAGCAACCGCGTGGGATCTCGTACTGTGTGGGATCTCGTACTGTGTGGGATCTCGTACAGCGTGGGATCTCGTACAATTGTAAATATGTGACCATGAGGAACTACAACATGAGTTTGTAATTGATGTTTAATGCATTAAGTACTTCTACTAACTTTTTATTCATTTTCTTTTCTTTCGGGACGACACTAGCGTGAGTACTTCCAACTCTCTTCTTTCTTACCTTTCTAGTACTCTTTGTCATCTGTTGCGAAGCACCTTCACGAAAGTTTGCAACTGCCTCTAAGCGGGGAGAAACCTCGTCAAAGAAAGGAATCCTCTGCATCCCAACTATCTTCCTTGTTGCTGACAGCAGCTTAGACAACCCGTCATTGCTGAAGAAGCGTTGCTCGATCGAAAAAATTTGAGTGACATGTGCAACAGCATTCCTGCCCACCTGCGCACTTCGGGCACAGGTTTCCTTCATCACAAGAACCCTTATGGGCAGTTGATGCACCAAAAGCTCCAGTGTGATTGAAAGCACTGTTCTGTGCATCAACATTGATGTTCATGACATGGAACCGACGATGCATTTCCAAGCCATAACACTGGCTGCACACGTTGAAATCCTTTTGTAGCAGCTGCTCACATCCCCAACAGTGCATATATGTGTTTGATAACTCATGATAGCAAAGACTGCAAGAGTATCCTGTGTTATCATATGGATCAACAGGAAACACAGACAGATTCTCAGATGTATTCGGCAATTTTTGTGGGAAAACCTCAGCAACCACGCACATTTCATGCCTGATGACGAATTCCAATGATGGCAATAGACCTCGTAGTAAATTCCGATGGAATTCTGGATCCTCAGGCTTCCCAGCTGATAAATGAGATTCACTTTGAGCACTTTGTTTGAGCAAACACAGTTTGGGGATGCCAAGAGACTGTTTTGGTGGTGCAAAGTTTCTGTTGCGAAACGCAGATTCCAGTGTCGACGTCATTTCTCTGTTGATGCCCTCTGCTGTGTGCCCCATGAAGCACCAGTCCCAGGCTATGGAGAAGTTCACCATGTTCTTGAACTCCAACATCCCCCTTTTGCTTCTGACTTTCTTTTTCCTTAAAATTTCCTTCCTCAGATATGAATGGCAATCATCTTTTGCCAGTGCCTCCAACCCAAGCTTTCGAAATGCGTGGAACCTACCCTTCCCGATGTGTAAATGTTCACCAGGTCCCAATACCAGAACAACTGGGCAATAGCTATGATAGACAAAAGTGTTAGTTGACACGCTGAAATGAGGAATGAGAAGTCATAAATACTTACTTTAGTGATTTCATTCGCATGATTTCATCGTTGTTGCCTGGCCACTTGCATAACTTCATTCCTTCCTGAGATGATAACCTCACGAACCCAAGAAAACTGAGGAGTGACTTTGTCAAACTTTGTAGAGGCAGAATTGGCATCACATTCCTCCACGCCAGGTGAGGAATATCTCCTCTTGAGGAGGAAGGCGTCCGTAGAAATTTGTGACACCAAGTAACAGAGGCGTGCATTGTATTGATGTGCAAGCAGTTTGGACCCATATTCAGTTAGTACGTCACCAACAATTTGTGGACGCATACTTTTGTAGTCAAGCGCAGAAGCTGCATCAACCTCCCTCCGGCTCATCTGGCGTGATAAAATGGTAGAGAGAGCAACACAGGATCGATCTATACCATGGAACGGACGAGGACCCAAAGGATGTCTCTTGATTGTGCTTGACTCACTTTCCACATTCGAGGTGGTCCTCATGTTGAAGCAGCGGACATGCAATTTATTGGAAAATGAAATGCTCATCTTCCTTGGCGCAATGGACGTCATCACAAAATTAGTCAAGGCCTCTGCCATCACATTCCCCATGGCAGAAGGGTCAACAACCTCAGCACTTCCAAGATGTACAAAAGCTTCAATGAGATGTCAAACTCATCAGATGTTTCGGGATAGTCGGACAAAGAGTACATCCATTGTTGAACAGCTTCAAATTGTGCCTTACCCAAGGCACTGAGTCTGCCATCACTCAGGTGCGAATGTTTGAGGCCTCGATTTATCAAATGCCACACAGCATATGCTTACTGTTCCGCCACGGACTACCACGGTCGCCAATAAGATCCACAAGGGGGAATACATCTGAAGATCGCCATCAGTCAAAATAATTTGATTCCGCTCAACAGAGGTACTTCCATGGAGTTGCACAAATGCATCACGGAAGCACCAATCAAAAATCCAGCGGCATTGTGATGGTAGAAATGCCTGGAACACACGGACAATTCGGTTCTCAGAAGTCTTCGCTGTCATGACAAGCAAGGGCCGTTTCTCAGCATTGGTTCCCATGGTAACATCGGCACACAGTGTTTCCGGAAACATACCAAAGATTCGCTGCTGCTGTTTTGATGCCCAAGCTGCACCAAGGAGCAGCTTTGTATTCCCACTAAGACCAAGCGCTTTTCTCACCGATTCAGCATAGGAAAGAGTTGAAGCATCAGTCTCACGTGAGCAATAATGATTGTGCTCAGAACTGGATCCCCTGTTCCTCCCAGTCCTGATTATAGTGAGAAGCCGGGTGGCTGTATTGTCGTGTACAAGAAGAATGTAATCAAGGCTTTCCTCATTGCGCAAGTAGTGCACAAGTCTTTCAGCTGGTGATTGACCTAAGTCCACTGCAGTACCGCCACCAGGACCGACCTGATTTCCTCGTGTGCCAGCACACCTCCTCAGCTGGTCAGAGGAAAGAGAGATGCCAGTTCGCTCCACAATCAGAGCCTGCACAATTGCAGGCTCTGAATTCAGTGAAATGCATTGCCTAGATAACTCAAGTTCCAATTGCGGCACAGTGTGATACGACAATCGGACATCAGCAGGTTCCTTTTTTTGGTGACCTTCATGGGATTTACACCCTGTCCCATCCGCACAAAAGTACCAGCGTCCAGCAACGTTGTTGTTAAGGCCATCATTTGGTTCCCAATATAGTGAGAATGCAAATGGACATATTGACTCCTTGTTTGCTGCTGAGGGGCGAATGCGTTTTGACGAACGACCGGAAGACTTGTACTGGTTGATGTTGTTGTCGTTGTTGTTGTCGTTATTATCATTGTCATTGTCGTTGTCATCAATCTTGTTCCTCAAAAGATCCTTCTTGTCGTCATGAGCTCGAGAGTGCTGACAAAAGAATCGCAGTTTATTCGATGCCTTCTCCCAACCTTTGGATGCCACTTTGAAACCTGCCTGGGCACATGCCACTGCAATAAATGGGATCACATGCTCTTTTCGGGATGAGGGACTGTTGGAATTAAAGCGACGAGGCAGATATTGACGAAGGTGCTTGCAATTGTCATCCCGGTTGCTACGCATTCCGGTCCCAATGAAGTCAGCAAGATTAACAGTCCTGATGGACTCATCACCGTCGCCAACTTGAACTTCACTGTCACCAACCTGAACTTCACTGTCACCAACCTGAACTTCACTGTCACCAACCTGAACTTCATCCTCACCAACAACCTGAACTTTGTCCTCACCAACAACCTGAACTTTGTCCTCACAAACCTGCCCTTCAACAAGCTGAACTTCTATAGGAAGAAATTCAGTGACCCATTGTTTATTCACCTCAACAAGAGCAGTAATGCGACTGAGGACAAATGGATCCATTAGTAGTGAAGTAGCTCGTGTGCCCCTCCTTCACAATGGTTGCCCCGCAGTCGATCAATTGTTGTTGTGTGCTGTGTTGATCGTGATGTGTTGTTGTGTGTGCGTTGTGTTGCTTAGTTTGTTTGTTCTCAGTTTTGTGATGAGAGAACCCGCGCCAAAAAACAAATGACAACAAGAGCAGAGGATGATAGATCCAAGTCACAAAACTTTTTTGAATATCACATCATGCAAGATTCCATTGAGGCAGTTGTAACACATGTATTAAATAACGTCTCACAACCGTAAGTCAAATAGTCAAAAAAATGAAACGGTAAAAAAACGGCAATTGTATGACATAGACCATATAGTACTTTAATAGTATTTAATTGTACAGTGTAAAATTAATTAGCTGGCTGGATGCGCTCGAAATGGGGACACAGACGGGCTCTCCCTACTGTACGTGTATAAAGTGTAGTAGTAGATTGTAGAGGCAGTTTTTCGTGTGATGGACAGGCGACGTACGTGGTCTCCAAGCCCACTCATGAGGAGTCCAAGGGTGACGTGCGTAGTTAACATCCCTCTGTGGACTCCAGAGTCCGGAGTGTTGGCAATACTTCATCCTCTTAAAGCCGCAAGACCACAACGTCCAGCTGCGAAGATGAAGACTGCTTTCTGTGTTGCCACCTTGTTCGCCTCGGCTTCGGCCTTCTCGCCGGCCGCTAAGCCAGCTTTCAGGTAAGATTAAACAGGCGTCAGCTGTGGTGAGGTGGTATGGGTTCATTCCTTGTGGTGGGCCGCGTTTCTACCGACCTTTAAGATCTTTCAAGTGCTTCCGAATTTTTACCTTTCAGGTTGGTGCGTTAACCTCGCTCTTTCTTTCCTACTCTAAAGCACCGCCGCACGTGCCCAAGATTTTCTTGAGGCTGAGCCTTACTACGATCAGACCGATGTCCCTCTTAATGTGTGGAAGAACAAGGCTCCGTTCACTGGAAAGGTTGTCTCGACGAAGCGTATTGTCGGACCAAAAGCCACCGGAGAGACTTGCCATATCATCATCGACCATGAGGGAGATTTCCCGTACTGGGAAGGACAATCGTGGGGTGTCATCCCCCCAGGAGTCCGCGAAAAGGACGGCAAGCCGCACTCTGTCCGCCTTTACTCCATCGCCTCGTCCCGTTATGGTGACGACATGACTGGAAAGACCGGATCGCTGTGCGTTCGTCGTGCCACCTACTGGTGCCCCGAACTCAAGGCTGATGATCCAGCCAAGAAGGGAATCTGCTCTAACTTTTTGTGCGACAGCACCTGGCACTGAAGTCGTCATGACTGGACCTGCCGGTAAGGTCATGCTCATGCCAGAGGAGGACCCAACGACTGACTACATCATGGTTGCCACTGGTACCGGTATTGCTCCATTCCGTGGTTTCGTCCGCCGCCTTTTGCTGAGGACACCCCTGCTGCCAGAGCTTACAAGGGTGAGGCTTGGTTGTTCCTCAGGTTGCCAACACGGATGCTCTCCTCTACGATGACGAGTTCCAAGCTGCCAAGGCCAAGTTCCTGAAAACTTCCGCCTTGATTATGCCCTCTCCCGTGAACAGGAGAACAAGAAGGGAGGCAAGATGTACATCAAGACAAGGTTGAGGAGTACGCTGACGAGATCTTTGCCAAGCTTGAAAACGGTGCCCACATGTACTTCTGCGGTCTTAAGGGAATGATGCCTGGAATCCAGGACATGCTCAAGGGTGTTGCCGAGTCGAAGGGACTTGACTACGAAGAGTGGCTCAAGGGGCTCAAGGCGAAGAAGCAGTGGCATGTTGAGGTGTACTAAGCATGTTACTTGTTTGGTTAAACGTGGTTAGGCATATCAATAAAAAGCTAGAAAAGCGACAAAACTGTACGCTGCTTTCCTTTACGTACATTCCGCTAGCTACAAAACTTTGATAATTAATTGAGAAGAATGTTTGCATGCGACGATCAAGGCTCAAAGCTCCTGAATGATTGATTCACTACGCAGCAAGATAGCTTCGGCCCATATTCTTGCTCCCTTCGCTGATGGATGTATACCATCTGGAAGCAAATCTTTTGGAACCCGGCCATTTTCATCCTGAAAGAGGAATGCAGGGTCAAAATATTCCACTCCTTCCTGCCCTTCCGCATAGCAAGCCAGGCGCTCGTTGATCCACGTTACTGAAGCGTAGAATTTCGTGTCCTTCCACTCACGGCTGACCGGATTAGGTTTGGGCAATATCCCATTAATGACAAGCCGAACCCCGGGTCGTTGTTCTTGTAAGAAGTTGGCAATATTTATAATTCCAATTAGAATCGATTCCTTCGAACAATTGTCAGCCTGATCATTGGTACCTATGAGAAGCCAAATCACAAGGGGATGTAACGAGGTGGGTAATTCGCCATATCGAAGACGATAGAGCAACTGCGGACACTGTTATAATGCTCGTTAGAGCTAATGGCGCATGACAATGAAGGAATCTTTTTGACAAAATATACTCACTCGATCTCCCGCCAAACCCAAAACGACTGCTTGTCCATCAAACACTGCATCAAACTGCTTCTTCACAGACATGGTTTCTTGCGATGCAACTCCTAGATCAGTACCTCCCAAGTGCTCAACAATAGAATCGCCATACAGGACAACGCGCGCCGATGTTGCTTGGGCCGCAACGTTTCGATTGCGTTGATGCGCTTGGTCCCATTTTTGAAAGTATTGAGGCGTCCCAGGGACACGGGCTATTGGCTCCAGGGGAGTCCTACAAGAGCACATACGGTGATCCTCGTTTCCACAAAATTCCGTGGCATGCTCGATTTGACGATGCAGCTGGGCGAAAGAAATGTTGTAGTCGTGGGCACATTGCAATTTGTCGGATGGATAGTCAGGAATGTTGAAATGCGTTCGATGTACGTGTTGATAAAACGAATACAGAAACGGCAGGATAAGAAGAAGCGCTAACCCCACTGACGCTATCATCCTCCAAAGACTTCCGAAACAATTAACGCGTTCATCGTGTTCGGGGCCAAAGTCGACGATCGTTTTGAATTGCCGACAATCACACCACGTCCATCGTTCAGAGAGGAGGAGATAGCGGCTTAAACTCATCGTGCTCCTGCTCATCATCCATCATGATTGTATCAACATCGGCGAAGCGATGCCGTACAGAAGATGTCGAATCGTTCATAGTAAGGATAGAGATGACGACTATCGAACACGAATCAATACACTGTTTAGTGTTTAGGGGTTAGGGGGGACGTCCACTTGGTGAGAACACAGAAAAGAAAAGTGATCCAGAGAAATGAACCCAACAGAAGACCTAAAAAAATATAACATGTTGCACGCGTGATAAAGAATTCTACTATGGCCATATACTGTACTCCACAGTACACGAGACCTCCACGCATGAGAGTGTAGTGTGTAGTACTACGTCGTAGGCGTAAATTTCATGTTCGAGTCCTTCACACTGTACACTGTACTGCTCCCTGTGGCCTGTGGCTACTCTGCTTGACTTTTTTTTAAGAGTCGGGAGTTATCGAGTCTGTCCAAAACACTTCGGTCTTGGACGATGTAATGTGAGTGCCATCACAACACAGGGCACCAGGTCGACATTGAAACTCATCTGCCGGCGCCTATGTGCTATGTCCAACGAAGTCTAGTCGAACTGGAGCTGAACAAAAGAAAAGCAGTACCCACGTTTCTGCAACGTCCCAGAACCTGAACAGATTAGTCAAGGCATCATGGACAACCCTCGGTACATGCTATAGTAGATGCTTATCATCCCTATACTCACAATCTAATTGCTGCACGTAGCTCTGTATAGGTGAAAGGTGCTCCTGATACATTACGCCTCTGTTGACCGCGGTTGCTGCCATTCAAAATCAAACATGGCAGTCGATAGAACGCGTTGCAGCGAAGTGGGGTTGTAGCTTCTACCCAGTTGTTGACGAAACCCAACCCTTTCTTCGCTGTTGTGCAGACACAGAAATAAATCATTTTGTCGATTGATCGACGCTCCGCCTTCATGGCACGATCGAAGTCGAGGTATGTTTGAGGACACATCCATGCTGGTGCAGTGGAGCAACATTTTCGTCCTCATTTCGGTGGTAAACCCTCCTTGCCACCAATCGTCGTTCAAGCCCAAACTCCCAAAAGTTTCAGCCGTGCGATTATGGCCAGTCCCCACAAACGGCGCCCCTCGTACGACGGATGCAGATAGTCCGGCATAAGAGTTTCGTTCACCAAGTCCTCGTCGTCGCGAAGGAAGATCGAGGTACCGTTGAAGAAGTCCAATTGTGGAAGTTCTGCGAGACACGCCAATCTCTCATTGATCCATTGAAAGTCTTTCCAAAGACTGGACTCGAGTAGATTTTCACGGCCGCGAGGTAGAAGGCCTTGAAGTACGACGAGCGCATTTGGCTTTCGTGTTTGAGTCTCATACAGAACGGCCAACTGGCCAACAAGAATGGCCTCTCGATTGCAACCGTCAGGATAATCATTCGTTCCAATCAAGATCCACCACACCATGGGGTCGAGTGAATCCGGCATCTCGCCATTTTGCAGCCTGTAGAGAAGATTTCTGGAACGATCTGCTGATATGCCAAGAACAACTGCATGGTCCTGAAACAAGTCATTCCATAATTCTGTCACAGAAGACGTATTATCAAGTGGCCTTGCCATGATAGTTCCTAGCCACAACTCCATGATAGAGTCTCCCAGAAAGGCGAGGTCGAGATCTTTGGGCGCAGATGACGCAAGCTCCTGATTTCGCTCGAAGGCATTGTTCCAAGCTCGGTCTCTCTCAGGCCGGTCTGCGAAGTGCGGTGCAGTTGGTACAGTTGGATTCAAACACTGACACGGCATCGTATCTTGGTCCCGGCAGAACTCTCCGAACTCATTAAGTTTCATGTCCATAAAGAGTTGCGAGTACGATATGTTGAGTTCTAGAGCACAGGAGAGTTTGTCAGCCTCTATGAAGAACCCAACTTCTGGATATTGATGCGACGGTAACGGACGCTGATGATAACGCTTGTGGCTCGTGTGTAAAAATGGGCCCAAAAATGCGCACGTCAGGAGCAAACTGGCAGCAACTTTCCAAGAATATGACCAACATGAGGTGTCTTCTTCGTCGTCATCTTGAGCATGACGGAATTCGAGTTTCTTTCGCACCAATCGTATCTCTTCCTCGTCAATATGACCGCGGGACGAGTCTCTGTAGGAGCCGCGGCGATGGGTGATGCTGCTACTCATGTTGGTGGCACAGAGTGGGGAGGGATATGTTGATCGAGATTCACTCATCGACAACCCGCACTTTCAGAATGTCTGAAGGGGATCGGAAGATCGTAAGTCGGATTCTGGCGACGGCCCTCCGGTACTGTGCCCGTACCTTACTGTACGTGGTGCTCCGAGTACTGCCGGTAGATGTACGTGTACATACCGTACCACTATCTAACTGGTACTGAGTACTGAGTACTACAAAAGCTACGCGAGCGCTATCGGGAGTAGTCTACTGTACCGTATTTCACGGTGAATGAATACGGTGGTACTGTACTGTCTAATACGGTATGGTACGGTTAGCCGTTTCATGTGAGATGTGTTAGCGATAGATCGGAGATCAGCGGGGAGCAGCGTAGTGTGAAATAACTTACTCTTTTTTTACGTTTTATCTGAGTTCATCATCTTTACCATCTTTCGAGTAAGTTATCATCTGAGCATGGCACAGCGATATTAATACGGTTTATCAGACCCAGCGTTACCATTGCGTTTGCGAGTGAAAGTGAAGTGCAATTGCTTGGATTTGAATTTAGCGAACATTCTGTCGTTGGTGTCAATATTCTCGAGATATAGTTGACGACGGTCAACTGGGGTTCCGAGAGCACCTGATAATGAGAACGAGAAGGAATCTTCCCTGTTATCTCAAGCGTAGCAAGCGAGAACCTGAAAAAGGCTGATCACCTTGACGGTAATAGCGATGACCCGTGTTGCCCCGCACGTACTATACTAACAGTATACCGGTTACTCCATAAAAGGAAACATGGCTGATTTGGCTGAAGCGGCCGTTGGGCTCGTGGGTATTCCCTACGTCCTTAACGTGATTGGATTCAATCTCCCGATTGAGCGCGAGAGTATTATGGCGGCAGGATTGTCTGAATTCTCAGACTTTCGTTTCATTGAGGAAAAGGACATTCGTGATATGTCAGAAGAGTTTGGAAAGCGCAATATTGCAGCAGGCAAGATTGTGTTTGGAATTGGGAGAATCAAGAGAATGATCGGTGCTATGCACTGGGTTCAAGATTGTTACAGGGCAAGCGACGTTCCTCGTCATGAGGATTTTAATGAGGACATCTTGCTCGAGGCACTTAGTTTGGCAAAGGTTAGGAAAACGGACATTGATTTGGTCGATACGAACGCCAAGGCCGTCAATCCGGGTAAGTTCAAGGATGAACGCAAGTGGCCAGAGTGGGAGCGTGCATTTGAAAACTATTTGTCAGTGATTCCTGGGGTGAATGGCGTTCCTCTCTCGTATGTCATAAGGGAGGTGGAAGCACCTCTCGCAGGAATGATGTATGAGACTCATAATGAGAGGTTGATCAATCGTGCTCCGTTGGTTGGAAACTATTTTGTTGCGGACACCAGGCGAGTCCATACATTGCTTGCTGGGTTTATTCAAGGCGAAGCGAGCGAGAATTGGATTCGCAGTATCGCGAAATTCCAAGATGGGCGTCGAGATTTCATTGCTCTACGACGTCATTATGCAGGCGAAGGCAATGCGACGAGACGTATTGCAGATGCCAAGCGAATCCAGACTTCCCTCCATTACAAGACTGAGCGTGCGTTACCCTTTGGCAAGTTCCTTGACTCATTGCAAAAGATGTTCACGATATTTGAAGAAGAAGGCGAGCCACTGTCAGAACGCGCGAAAGTAGATGAGTTATTGACTAAAGTTCAGAGCACAGCGCTCTCGGCGGCAGTGGCAAGTTTGCGATTTCAGCTGAATACGGACGGCGTTACGTTTACGAGAGCGGCCAATCATTTGACGGCAGAAGTCACGCAATCGTCAGATTACCAGTTGGCAAGAAAGATAAGTGCGGTCGGAACTTCTGGAGGGCGTGGTCAGGGTCGCGGCGGCGGTCGAGGTTATCAAGGCCGTGGTGGACGAGGCGGTCGTGGTCGCGGCACCGGTCGCGGGCACGGGCGCGGTGACAAACGAAGTACCACTTACTATTCTCCCGAAGAATGGGAAAAGTTGTCGTATGAAGAGCGGGACAAGATTCGTAAGGAACGTGATAAGAAGGGCGAGCAAGGTGGAACCAAGCGAAACGTTTCGGAAATGACGACCAAACAACTGACTGCAGCGATTATCAGCTCAATCCAAAAGGTGGCTAATGGAGATGACAAGGACAAAGATGACAGTACACCCAAGAAGTCGAATGCTGGTGATGCTTTTGGCGGAAGGGAAGGTGCGAAGCGGAGCAAGACCAGCGAATGACTCGCGGCCGTGAATCGAGCAGCGGTATCGGCGTACTCAACAACACTAAGAAGGGTGGCAGCGGTTGCGATTTGCTCTGTTGTCTACCGAAATTCCAATAACACTGTGACGGCGCGAAACGAACTTGATTCACATGCAGATACGTGTGCTCTTGGCTCTAACTTTGTCCCTTTGCACTACACCGGTAGAGTATGCGATGTATCCCCTTACAATTCAACTTATGATCCTGAGCGTGACATTCCCATCGTGACCGGGGCGACAGCGTACACTGATCCACACACAGGTCAAGTATTTATATTGGTCATCAACGAGGCTTTATGGTTTGGTGAACGGTTGTCGAATTCTCTGATCAACCCAAACCAGTTGCGCTATGCGGGCGTCATTGATCAGGACAATCCTTTTGACACGTCCGAGCCGATTGCGATTAAACATGACGAGGTAAACGTGCCGTTGTTACTTGATGGTACTAACCTGTTCTTTCAAACTACCACCCCCACACAGTCGGACCTTGACAATTGCCCACACATCGAATTGACCTTTGACTCCGAATGGAATCCGCATACTGTCCAGCTGGCTGCGGCACAGTCTACGGCGGCGGCAGATGCATTCGGCAACGAGTTCGGAGAAATGGAACCAGGATTATTGCAAATTTCGTCGATTTACAGCTTTAGGGAGATGACTGAAAATATGCGCAATCAAAGGAATGTGTGCCATTGACGTGGCGGAACGGAAAACGTTTGTATCAAAGGATCGTCATCCAGCCGTCACGAAAGAAAGAACACTGAGTGAGAGATGGAATATTGACTCAATCAAGCGAAGCAGACACTGCGAGTAACAACCCAACGAGGAGTGCGATCAGCGATATTGCCAATGAGCCGACGGTATCGTACCGATCGGATGTATCAGCAAAAGAAGTTGAGAAATCAAAAGTTTTATACTGACACCTTGTTCGGTCGTTGCAAGTCGATATCTAACAATGTGTGCGCTCAAGTATTCGCCAATGAGTCGTTCTATGTCAAAGCATATCCGATGGAGTCTAAGGCAATGGCAGGAAAAGCTCTGCGGCAGTTCATACGAGATTTCGGTGTTCCTGAGCAGTTAACATCAGATGGTGCAGCGGAGCAGACAGGACCGGGCACTGAGTTCGTCAAGAACATCAAGAAGTATGATATCCAACATCATGTAACGGAACCAAATCGACCGCAGCAGAATCGGGCGGAGTCGGTAATCCGAGAGGTCAAGCGGCGGTGGTTTCGACAAATGGTGAAGAAGAGAGTCCCACGACGACTTTGGGACTACGGTATAGTATGGGTTTGCGAAATCATGTCACTCACTGCGAATTCTAATTTTGCACTAGAGGGTCGGACACCATTGGAACAACTAACCGGCGAGACACCCGACATTTCAGAGTATCTTGATTTTGGGTTTTATGATTGTGTTTGGTACAGAGACAATGCGGGCGTCGGCGACAATAAGTTTGGCCGATGGCTTGGAGTGTCACATCGTGTCGGGAGCTTGATGTCGTTCTGGATTTTGACGGAAGCCGGAAATGTTATATCTCGAACAACGGTCCAGCGTGTCACTAACTTGGAATTGACCACAGCGGAGGTGAAACAAAGAATGAAGGAATATGACGAGCGTATCAAGGAATTATTGAATGACGACGATCTTATCCTCGTTCCGGACAATGATGAGGGAGTTTTGCAAGATTGGAACGATCACACTGAGTTAGACGACGAAGATTTTGCGAGAGAGTTTAACGAGATCATATCGGATGAGCTCATTCCCGATGTTGACGAAGACTTCACACCTGACACAATTGGAGACGCGTACCTGGCGAAGGAAGTGTTAATACCGGACGGGGCAGATACAGTTGATGTTGGACGAGTCACTAAGCGCTTGCGTGATGCCGAAGGTCGCCCAATTGGGGTTGCCAACGAAAATCCATTGTTGGATACAAGGGAGTATGCGGTTGAATTTCACGATGGTCGCGTCGAATCTTTGTCCGCTAATTTGATTGCAAAGAATTTATACTCACAACTTGATGACGAAGGCAAGCGACATTTGTTGCTCGCTGATATCATTGACCACAGGCGTGACGAGCGAGCGATCGACAAGGCAGATGCGTTTATTAAGCGACGAAACGGTGTTCGGCGAAGACGACAGACAACTCAAGGTTGGCAACTGCTTTGCGAGTGGAAGGATGGCAGTACTAATTGGGTTGCACTGAAGGATGCTCGGCAGTCGTACCCTGTGCTCGTGGCGGAATATGCTGTTGCAAATAGAATCGATGATGAGCCTGCTTTTGCGTGGTGGGTGCATGATGTCATCAAGAAACGCGACAGGATAATCGCGAAGGTCAAGTCAAAGTATTGGCAGAGGACACATAAGTATGGTATCAAAATTCCGAAGTCCGTGCAGGAAGCGATCGCCATCGATAAAGAAAATGGTAATACCTTATGGTGGGATGCAATCTGTAAAGAAATGAAAAATGTGATGCCGGCCTTTGAGAAATGGGAAGGCAGGGAAGGAGAGCTACCACCAGGATTTCAACGGATCAAGTGCCATTTTATCTTCGATATCAAGATGGGCGAAAATTTTAGGCGGAAAGCGCGACTAGTAGCGAATGGTAATGAAACGGAGACTCCAGCGGCATTGACATACTCGTCGGTGGTCTCCAGGGACTCGGTAAGAATCGCATTGTTGGTAGCGTCGCTCAATGAACTTGATATACTCGCGTGTGATATACAAAATGCATATTTGACTGCGGAATGTCGAGAGAAAATTTACATCATTGCAGGTCCGGAGTTTGGCTCGTTGGAAGGGAGCGTCATGATTATCCGGAAGGCTTTGTACGGGCTGAAGTCGAGCGGGGCGGCGTTTCGAGCGCACTTGGCGGAAACGTTGTATGATTTGAACTATACTCCGACAAAGGCCGACCCGGATGTTTGGATCCGACCGGCAGTCAAGCCGTGTGGGTTTGAGTATTACGAGATGACACTGGTTTATGTTGACGATATAATGTGTATCTCCCATGATCCAAAAGCGACAATGCAAGGTATACAAGCGACTTTTAAACTGAAAGACGACAAGATTGAGAAGCCAGAGAATTACTTGGGAGCGCAATTGTCGCAACGAATTATCGATGGTCAAGAATGCTGGAACATGACGTCGGAGCAATACGTTAAGGCGGCTATAGTTAATGTTGAGGCGGCATTGGATAAGAGCGGACAGAGGTTGCCGTCGAGGGCTACGACGCCGATGCAGTCGGGCTATCGGCCGGAACTGGATGCCACGGCGGAGTTGAATCTGTCAGGAATGAGATACTACCAAGAATTGATCGGAGTCCTGCGGTGGGCGGTTGAACTTGGTAGGATTGATATCCTGCTCGAAGTTTCTTTACTTTCATCTCACCTTGCGTTACCCAGAGAAGGACATCTTCAACAGGTGTATCACATATTTGCGTACCTAAAGAATAACACGAAGCGTACGCTTGCGTTTGATCCGACACATCCTATGATTGATGAATCCAGATTCATTCAATGTGACTGGCACGATTTCTACAGAGACGCTAAGGAGCCGATTCCAGGGGACGCGCCGGAGCCTCGTGGAAATGTGGTATCAACGCATTGTTTCGTTGATGCTGATCATGCGGGCAATCGTAACACGTCGTTCTCAAACTGGTATTCTTATTTTTGTTAACAGGGCGCCGACGATTTGGTACAGTAAGGGACAGACGACTGTGGAAACATCTACATTTGGTAGCGAATTTGTGGCTATGAGGATCGCAGTCGAGTTGACCGAAGCGTTACGTTACAAGTTGCGAATGTTCGGTATACCGATATTGGGACCCACCAATGTTTATTGTGATAATGAGGCAGTGACGAAGAATGCAATTTACCCGGAATCAACACTTAAGAAAAAGCACAACTCCATTGCGTATCATCGAACGAGGGAAGCGGTTGCGGCGGGCACGATCCGAGTAACGAAAGAGGATGGGAAAACAAATTTGGCGGACGTGCTCACCAAGCCATTACCGCAAGTGACGAAAGAATTTCTGTGTAACAAATTTATGTATTGAAGCCTAGGTTCATCCAGTGCCATGGGGCGCTGGGTTACCTCCTGGACATGCATGACATGTGGCTTAAATTACCAGGTCGATTTGTGGCGAACAGTGAATCGGTACCCTCCCTACTATTCGAGGGGACTGAATGAATACGGTGGTACTGTACTGTCTAATACGGTATGGTACGGACTAGCCGTTTCATGTGAGATGTGTTAGCGATAGATCGGAGATCAGCGGGGAGCAGCGTAGTGTGAAATAACTTACTCTTTTTACGTTTTATCTGAGTTCATCATCTTTACCATCTTTCGAGTAAGTTATCATCTGAGCATGGCACAGCGATATTAATACGACGGCGTTTTCTGTACTTAGAGTACTACGTAGAACTTGTACACACTATCCCACCAAATGTTCGCCGGAAGCGGCAGTGCAGACGGGAGGTTCGACGTGCACACAAGCATAGACGCGAATTGAGGAACCAGACGTGTCGCCATATCAAAATTCCGAGCAAGATACCAGAACGTACGGGCAGTACGAGCAGTACACCTAAAACGGGCATTTGAACAGAGCCGAAACCACTGCAGCCACTAGACATTAGCTCATTGTTGGTCATTCTCAGACGAATTCACGAGAACGACAACAAGACCAGAATCACACGCGCGGCGACGATCCTGCAACAAGACAGGTGACCTCGCTAGTTGTGGTGTTAAAGCTACCAAAGTAGCTAGCAAGTTTGCTCGTTAAACCCACCCACCCGCCGCACAGTACGGTATGCACTGACCATGTCAGCGCTACCGCCCAAGGGAACGGGGCCGGGTTTTTCACTAAATCCTAGTAGGATGTCACAAACCCCACCACCGTCCTCCCTTATAGTATAGCCATGCACGCATAGGGACACAACAGTAACGAGTACCGCACGTCCAGCAGCCGCTGAGGCGGGAGAGCCTACGCGTCCCGCCACCAAAAACGTCCAGCGAGTGTGCAGGAATCCGTGAAATTTGAACACCGGACTAGAGAGACTACTCGTACTAGAGACTAGAGAGTAGAGAGGTCTCTAGTAGGTCGCAATAGCAGAGAAAAAAGGAAATGGTAAATGAAGACTCACCTTCTGATGATTAAACTAGGTCTGCTAGACTAGTAGTAGAGAGTTTTAAAGTCGTGAATCGTGCATGCATACATAATGCAAACTGGAGTACTGCATAGCTTGTAGTCTTGTAGACCTACTCTTTCATAGTACCATGGAGAGAGTAGCTTTCAGTATGGAGAGAATAGCTTTCAGTGATTTTGCCAGGATTTTTTCTACCAAAGGATCACATACACAGACATTCATTATGGAGTTGAATGGTTCGAAAACGTACAGGTACATCATATTTCCCGGTGGCCGTGAAATCGGGGGTTTGCATTTTGCATACTGCATACTCCACCGTAGTAAAATGCATACAAGGTGTATCACTACTGGTAGTACAGAACTATACATCACAGATTGGAGATTAGAGTGTAGATGCCAGGCGCACTAAAGGGCTCCTAGCACTTAGAGGTTTTATGTGGTACTGTCTGTCTCCCCCATGTGGCAACCTTCCGATGGAGGCTTCTAATCTGTGTCTTGTGCCTTGTATTCAGCAATCAAGCGAACTGGTATACGAGATGCGAGCATCGTCCGGCAAAACAAACTACATAGAAGACACCATAGCGTTCCCACACACTATTGACTTCTTCCCCAGCAAATCTCCAATCCTGGAAGATCTCGTAGAGTTTCTTGAAACAACAGTGGTAAGCGAGCACATCAGAGTAAACAACTGTAGGAATGATACCCGAAGCATACATAGCGCCCTGTCAGCAGAACACTCGGAACCACAAACGAATTTCTTCTGCAAGTACGCGGATGTTGGACCAAAAGTAGTTGCATGGAACGCTACGTGGCGTGTCCCAATTTTCGTGTGTGCCGTATGAAGTAATGCGATGCAGTGGGCGGCAGTTTGTAGCCACATGCTGGCATATACCAACAGGGATGGCAAGGCATGCAAAGCCCGGACAGCAATGGCTACGTGACAAAGGTGCCAACCCGTCAGAGTCATGACATTGAAGACAATCATGATGGATGATGCCGCCAAGTGATACAGGGACCATGCAGGATGAAGTGGAAATTGGTTGCAGCCAATATAGATCCACAACGACATCATGTTTCCGACGACAAGTGTCCAATCCATGGTAAACATGCAGACGATAGTCAACACAAACCAACTTCCCATTAAAGCATAAAATCCGACGACTTCGATGAAAAGGAAAAGCCGCTGCTTCATCGTGACAACAACGGCGAAAACCGTCGAGCTGGGTGTAAACGTAGACATCCCTTCATCATATTCGTCTGCTTCATCGTCTTCTTCGTCACTCTCGCGCAGCGAAATTGTCTCGTCGTCAGTCTTTTTCATCTCGAGATCCGAAAGCTTAGTCAGTTGCCACCAAAGGTGTCCCAGCAGAAGCGTAGGAATGGTCCACTGCGGAGCACCCAACAGCTCCAGAACAAGCGGTTCGGCTAGCATCCAGCCAATCACAAGGCACGACACAGCAGTGCGCCACGGAATATCGGTGGAGTTCATGACAAATGGAAACAGCGCAACCAATACGCTGAGAACGTTGAGTTTCAGGGCGTGCCTTGAAACACCCAAGGAAATAGCAGAAATGTCGACCGGTCCAATCGACAGGGATTTCTCGATCTGAGCGAGGAGAACTGATTGGCCAAAGCAGACCCATAAAAAGCAAGAATCTTTGCCGACGATCGCCACCAGCTGTAAAAACAGCACGGTTACTCCAAGGTAAGGCATCGTCCCTACAAGCGGTTCCAAAAACGCGCCAATGAAATATATCCAGAAAGTTGTCAGACACAATTGCTGCCACGAGTCATGGAACCACAGAAGCTGCACCGCTCGCAACAAATTCCAGTCTTCCACGATATCTTGAGTGCGTTCTCGAACAACCAGCAATTGTCGTGGTCGTGATGCCCGAGGTTTCTGTCGTAAATGCACCAAGAGCATGGCAAGGAGTATGGCCAACGTTCCTGGTAGATAAAAAACATTCCATATCGGCATCGCAATCGTTTCGGCATGCTCCCAACCTAAGTTCGGCATAGAATCGGGTTGTAGTGAGCCATGTGCCAAATGGTGGAGTTCCAAATCCCGAACATGACATTGCACCTGCAGTTGGTATGGGTTGGTCGGTCTCATGCTTCTTCGATATCTGGCATAGGATCCTTCATTGTCATCGTCATCTATCTTGTCTACTGTCGAGTCACTCTCGTATTTCTTCCAAACTCCTGCCATTGGTGCGTGCAGTGGCAGTTCGATGAAGTAAGGAGCCTGGTCGCCACTCGACAAGATTGATGCTTGAGGTGGAGCGCATATTCGAAAATGATTTGATTTTTCCTTAGTAGTCTCATTCTCCGTGGCATCAGGTTTCGGGGTCTCGGCATCTTGGACGAGAGTTACGGGCTGCTGATACCTTTTTGGGTCTTGGCGATTCAATAAGCACCATCGATTCAATTTCGAAGAATGATCATCGGGGGCGATGTATTGACTTTCGTGCGATTGATCCCATTGAATAGCAGGCGCAGTGTCGATTTCGTACGTATTTTCCAAAGTTTTCCAATCTGCTTGACGTTGTCGGCGAAGGAATGGGGAGAGCAGAGTCAGAGCCAACGTGGAAATGCTCCAATATCCGTAGTCCGGCAGAACTTGAGGCGATATTTGATATGGGGTTTTGACGAAATAATAGCTGGCATCATCAAAGGTTGTGTACGTGCCGTAGAGACTTCGTAACGAATCTCGTTCTTCTTGAAATTTGGATATGATATCATGCGAATTTGTTTCTAACGATATTGGGCCAACGTGGCAAAGATTTTGTTCTCGCAGAGCATTCGCTAACACGTAGTAGGAGAAGGTACCAGGTACAACTGCCAACGTTCCAATCACCAGTACTAACGCAGGACCAACCTTCCGTTTCGATTCTCGCATACCTGATCTGCCCATGAACTTGCCCAACAGAGGATGGAACCTAGTCTCTTGTGTTGAGAGTCAGTTGTCGTTTACGCGGTTTGTCTCGGCGATGCCATGGGTGATCCGTGATGCACATTTCATGGAATACAGCCGCACTTCGCCGCGCTACAGATTATTCAGGTGAGGTCATGATATATGCTGTCCCGCGTGCCCGCGTGCCTCTTGTGTGCCTGAACAATGACTAAATGCCTCACGCCTGATGCCTCACTCTTGCAAACTGCACACCTCGTACGCTCATACACTAATATGTCATACGTGTGATACCTCATCAGCGCCTGCCGGATGTCAGGTGACCTACGAGTATGCTGCAAATCGTCTTCATTGTCTGCACGAACGGGATAACAGTAATATACTCGTAGTGCAGTACTTTGAGGTAGCCAGTAGCCAGTAGCCAGTGATGTGCCAGCAAATGATATCACGCCTTTATGATACTCCGAGTAGACTTCAGACTGTCTTCGATCCAATTTCAAACCGTCATTTGCCGGACCTTCCAAACTGAATGTCATACATACCACTCTTCAGCTGATCCAGATTCTGGTTTACCGGTATTGTACAGGTAATATGCATACTGAATTCTTCCATGACGCAATGAGGATGTACTCCGTATGTACTATGTACATGTACAACTCCAAGTACTAATACTATGATAGCACATACAGTACTGGTACTGGGAATCGGTACCACATAAAAATGGCTTGGAACCAATAGTTTCACAAGAGTTATAAATTACTATATCTCCGTAGAAACATAAATGTTCAACGATCGGTTCTTATATCTTTGATCCTTCATCTGCTTGTCAACAGCAATGAGGAATGATCAAAGTACTGGAGCAAGATCCGAATTGCCTATCGATGATATACAAGTCTTCGTTTTTCATTTACTGGCTCAAAGTTGTGTATGAATATAAATACATATATAGATAATATTTTATATTCCGTTCTTTATTTTTTTCACAAGAGTTTGATGAGTGAATCGTCAATCGAAATTCGTATTGGTACAGGGTTTTGTACGAGCTGTTTGTACCACACAGTGTAGAACGAACGCCAAGTGGAATTCTCTCAAACGTATGAAAATATACAGAACTGTAGCTTGTAGAAATTGGGAGGGCATCCTCGACATGTGAAAAATGGTCGTGCAACAATGTTTTGACGTCTCATCTACAGTATGCGTTTTCTAGAGAATTGAGCATTTAAAATTCTTTCCTATCAGCAGAACATATCTCTATTGGTCATCTGAGGAGAGCTTTACAATAGGTCACGGTGTGAAATTATGGAAAATGGATTGTTTTTGTGTGGAGTTCCTTGAATTTCACAAGAGATTGGTTCAAAGCCAATTTATCGGGTCAAAGCCATTTTTATGTGGTACTATCTATCATAGTCATACACTTAAGTCCAAAATGCAATATGTGTGTATCCGTTGGAGTACCTGGTAATAACGTCTTCCTCGTACACCTGGCTCCACGTTTCGATTTTTTCCGTTGAGGTTGACTCTTGACTCTACTATGCATACTCTAGTAGCAAGCATATGAACTGCTACGGCTTTCCCCTATATCTTCTTGTACTACGAGTCCAAGGCCCTGCTGGCACCGTCATCGCATCAGGCATCGTGAAACGATCTGTCTCGCCTGCGCCAAGGCGAGGATGGTCGTGAAATGTGGGATGCACTGTCATAAAACACTTGTATCCGTCATTTGAACCACGATGCGCATGAACCCACTGGATGAGTGTCCACCAGCAGAGCGGTCTCGGAGGAGTGTCTCCTTTCCTCTCTTTCGCCGCAGTCGTCACAGTGGAGGAGCAGCGATCGCCACCACAACTACGGGTAGTTCTGAGTCCGTATCGGAGCCGTTACGCCCAAAATCGTCGCTTCGTAAGACGATGGGTCGAATGTCGCTCCGATCATCGGGTAGCAAAGCCAGACATCGTACGCGAGGTGACCAAGAGCGACGAGATCAGCCTCCATCTGCTACAATACGTACGTCAATTCTTGGTTCCTATGAACCTCTCAATGTGAACAACGAGACAAGCGGTGTTCATGACAACATCGTGGAGGAGAAACACGACGCGGATCTCCAGCTCGATCAATCTTACGACGCTACAGCAGTTTTCCAACAAATGTTTGTCATGTGCGGACGCCTTGATGATGTCAACGATCGAGTCAAGAAGATTTCTCGTCGACGACTCTCGGAAGATCCGACTGTGGAGGAGTCATTTGAATGCGTTTTTGCTTCGCAGCTCGAAGCAGGCTTGGAACACCAAGATTTGTGGGAAGACGATGACCACATTGATCCTCCCATATTATCGAACCTCGTTTCTCCAGCTCTTCTTCAACAGTCGTTGGGTAGCGCACGCCGTCAACTTACGCCGTCCCTTCCGCCTCCAACCCGACTCACGAAACCCCGAAAGACTTTTCGAACTGGAACTTTGGTTCATATTGGAACGTACGATCCCGTACAAGACAGCTTGGTGACATCGCTACCGACAAGTCTCGTGCCAATCAAGAAGCCTATTGCAAATGAGAAGTTGCCGTGCCGATGCCATTCAGGTTTCGTGACGCCAACTCTCCTACAGAATTGTGGCCTCAGCGGCCGTTGCTCTTTCGGCCTACCCTGGATCAGGGATGAGAGTCAAGGTGTCAGATTCGTCAACTCTACTGACTACTTGTGGAAGACCGGCGAGATGAATCACACGTGGGTGCAAGCGCTACATCGCCATTGGGGCCGTGAGTCGCCCAAGATGGACTTGGGATGTCCCGAGTGCATGATTTTGCCGATCAACAACGGAAATGAAAAGCAGAACGAATCACTTGTGGTGGATTTTTCGTCAGATCTCTTTGAGGGAACAGTGCTGTTGCGATTAAGACATTCATCTGGATCAACCCCTCAACCCTACGACGACAACCAGGGGTACTTTGCGGGTGTCAATCGACAATACCAAGTAGTCATTCAAGGTCGGCCGCGCAAAGAGCTCTCTTTGAACGATCTGATGACGGGCCTGCAGCTGGAACGCCCTTGCGGCAAGTTGCCGCCTAAATGGATTCTGAACAGTACAGTTAAGCTTATGAGTTTCTTTGCTCCGCAAATGCAGACGAATCTCACAGGACCAAGGCCGATGTCGATTTCTCCACTTGGTTCAACGCCTCAACTTATTCGAGTCAACGGTGATCTTGATATGGAACAAAAGCAAGAAGAACCAAAAGTGAATGAGGAGACTGTGTTGGGAGTTGCATCCGATGCGCCGACGACACTGGCACGAGCCAAGTTTCGCAAAAAGGCGCTGGACAAGATGTTTTCAAGTAGAAGCAGCGAGATGCCGTCACTCACCCCCGACAACATTTATACCTTTGAATTCTTGCAACACTTGTTGAGCTTTGCCGAGTTCACGCTTGAACTGGGTAGCATGTTGGGAAGAATTCCCTTGAGTGATCTTTTGAACGGTCAGGCGCTGCCCGTCATGGCATTCAACCAAGACCAGAAATTGTGGTCCTTTGATATATTCCATGAGAGTCTCATGGAGGAAGCACTTCGGTATGATCAATTGATGAACGACACAAAGTAATTGCTGTAAAGAATATAGAGAGATGAATGTTATTAGAATGTCTTGAGGCTTCTTAAAAGTATTTTACAAAAAGAATGCAGCCCTCCGTGACCGTGCAAACCCTCAGTGTTCACCATCTTTGGACGATGCGTCCAATGTCGTATCGCTGGTAGCTGTTGAGTTGTCGAATACGCTATCCTTCATCGAGGAGTTGGCGTTCCTTCTCTCCGCAACAACGTTGTCGGCACCATTGTGCATGGTGGAAAATGACCGGGTGGGAGCGAATGTGCAATCAATCTGATCTCCAAGCTCGGGGAAACAGTCCATGAGCTCGTTGGCCTTCTCAAAGGCATTCCACTCAGTATAGGCAAGAAAAGCCTGCCGAAAAAAGAGCATGGCAGTCGCTTGCTCGTTTAATGATAACTGATGTCGGCCAGCCAGCTCGTTGGCTAAAGCTACATTTTGATGCGCGCAGGAACTCGCTGCCGACGCGATCGCCTTTTGATAGGCCCTGGTCACATCCACCTCAACGCGCTTCACGTCAATCGACCGGAGCTCCGCCTCTAGGATTTCATGCAACTCCACACAATCCACCGCGCCCTGCTGAGAGTACTTGAGCAGTATTTTCGCACACTCGCGCGCATGGCGAAGGTGGGGACCTGACTTGCCAAGGGATTTCACTAGGCCCATTCTGACCAGTCCATCGATAAAGACAAGGCGACGGGCTGTGAAGCTAGCGTTGAAATCGTCATCTTGCGGTAGTTTGTCGATTTCCTCAGAATTTTGTCAGCGACTTGGTACAGCTGGAACCAGCAAGCATGTTCCGCTTGTGCGCACAGTAACATCCGGCGCGCGGCATCGTTATCGTCGCTCTTGATTTTGACTATCGTTTCCTCGAGATCCATGGCACGTCCGTTTAATGTAAACTTGTTAGGCGCCTTACCCATCAAGTTCTGCGCTAGTTGTGCGTATGCGATCATCGAAAGGTGCAGGCACGGCATATACCCTTAGCAAGGTTCGTGCATTCGTCGATCACACCAGTAATTGCAACTAAGGGGCGCCCCGAACAAAAGTAATGTTGGCAATACACACTGGCCGCCCTCAAGGAATCCTCAATAACGCCGTATCTCAGTCCCTTCAGGTAGCTTTGGTACAAAGGCCCCAAACTGTGTCGAATCGGCTGTTTAAGGTGGTGTGTGAATGCATAAAACTCAAACGACACTCTCGCGTCGTATCTTGGGGAATCCACCAACTGTTGAAGCTGCAAACCAAGACTACCAGCGCGGTAGGCATCGCCAGACTCCTTCGCTGCGGTGGCGAGGAGCCTGCCAAATCCTGTGAACGCAACGGCGCTTTCATCACAAAGACCATGTTTGATGGCAATCTGGAGCATTCGACACCTAAGCATGGTGACAAAGTCCTTAAATGCAGGATCAGATAAGCATCGGATCGACAGGGCCAAGAGCTGCATCGTCATTGATGTGACGACATTCGTATTTATGGGTGCATCAAGCAGCAGCTCATCCGGTCTGTCATTCAGCAGCCTTTTGGAATGCATTAGACTGATGGCCACATGACCCCTACTAGGCTTACAGGCAAACTTCTCACCAAGCTGTTCAAAGACTTCAAGGGCGCACTTAACAACTACTTCGGACTGTCTAAGACGCGTCAGCACTTTGACTCGGAGAATGTAAGCAGGAATCTTCTGAAGCACATCGACCCCGTTTTCAATCGCTTGTTCGGCCGCGGCAAGGCAGGCCTCCATGTCGCCACTTGAAAATGCCGCCTCTGCGGCCAGGATTTCAAGCTTCATCGCAAGTGCTTGGTTCGTTTCCCACTTTGTTTCCCCCAAATAAGCTATGCCACACCGCGCATAATGGGCTGCACACGCAAAGGCGGATCTCTCTCTTGCCTTGTACGCAGCACGGAGGTTTAACGAACTCAGTTCTAAACGCTCCTCCTCTTCACTGATGGAAAAGGAACCACGATTAAGTTGGTCAATCATTGTGAAGAAAAGTCGGTCGTCCTCCAACACTCGCTTATCAAGTAATCGCTTCAAACATTGCCCTGTCTTCCAGTGTCTTTCTTGATCTGGAAGAAGATGGTATGCGCCTTCCTGAATCACATCATGAGCAAATCGATAAAGGTTGCTGTCGAATCGCTCGACCATTCCTATCTTTTCAAGCGCAACCATTGTTGCAACAACTTCGTTCTCTGGGTTACCTACTTGATCCAACCTCGAAAGGAGGAAACCATTGCGGACATGAAGTACTCCACTTCAAGACTGCTTGAACTTAGGGTATCTTGAACGTCGTCACCCGTGAGGCCCTTGTCGTTTAGGAGGTTCGCCAGTAACTTTATGCCAAAGGTACACGAGCCCAGAGAAGCAGCAGTAGAAAGAACCATTTTTGATGACTTCGGAAGATGAGACAATCGAGCAAATACAGCGTACTGGGCCTTGCCAGAGGATTTCTCAACCTCCTTCAATACTGATGTTGCTTGTTTAATTATCGTCAGATCCCACACCCACAGTTTTGCCTTCACATCATACTGAAGCAGACCAAGCTCTTGGATGAGCTCGAGGAACTGAATCACGAAGAATGCGTTTCCCTTTGTTCGCTTGAACACTACCCGCGCTAGTGGCGTGGTAAGCTCCTCCTCAGTAGCCATGACATCAACAATCATGGATGTGACGCTGGCCAGAGTCAAATTGCCCAATCGCATCAGCGTCGTCTTGACTTGGTCCATCTCTCCAAGTAAGTCCGAAACCTCACTTACTGCGCAATGGTCGTAGTCTTCGAACGACCCAATTATCAACACATTCATAGCCCCAGGGTCATTTGATAGATACTTGATCAATGCTAGTGAATCCGGATCCGCAAGGTGCAGATCATCAAACCAGAGAACTACAAGTATTTGGAAAGAGCAGATGGCCCTCAACAAACACCTCATTAAATTCAGAAAGCGCCTGAATGTGGTGTAGTCACATGCAGCATATTGTTGGTCGTCGTTCGGTGGACGTTTCCCGATAAGTTCGACGAGTTCCGGGATTAAGGTTGTTATTCGGTATGCTTCATCCCCCAAGGCGTCGCTGACCGCCGATGCATAGTCCTCTCCGTCTTTCCCCATCTGATCGATAATGCCAGCGACGATCTCTGCGAACGCTTCAACTATTGCAGCAAACGGACAATGCGAGATTTTGCTTGCTTCAAACTTCCCCCGTCCAAGGAAATGAGTCTCCTTGAAGTCCTGCAGTGATTCCCTGACCAGCGCAGTTTTTCCTGTCCCTGATTTTCCAAATAGCATCAAAACCTCGCCAGGCGTTCCGCGATTCCAACCCGATTCAGCGAATTGAGCAAGGACAGCTTTTCCTGAAACCTGCCATACAGAGGCAGGTGGGAGAAGTCTAATTTGACCAAGCCCCGGTCCCCTTCGTTGACTCGTTTTGTCATTCGCTTTGATTGCTGTCGGGTGATGGGGAATCTAGCCATCGAGAAAGCCGTCGGCGTCGCCGCGGGCTTCTCCATCATCAAGATAGACTCCATTGTCCGACCCTTGAAGGTGTTCGCATGAGGATTGGATTTAAGCGTTGGAGTTCTTCGTCGTAATTCAGGCGGTCTCGGGGATGATTAGGGGAGTGAATCAACACAGGAAGTGTATACACATATATGAATATTTCGTATACCCTACGTATGGATGTCTTAGGGCACACGGAGTGCTATCGGAGTAAGACAACTTCACCAAGTGTGTCTTAAAAGATGACTTCTCGAAAATCCTTCTTCCTAAATAAACATGTTGCATACCGCATACCTGTACTAGTAGAGTACTGCTGTACGGTACTCGAGTTCCAGATACTGTATCTCCTTGCGTAAGGACATGCGCACTTGTACTATGTACTAATAATACGCCGGACTCCAGCTACTAGCACTTGTAGAAGAGTATTGCTCATATAGACTCATAGTGCATATCGCATATCCATACGAATGTCAACGCATCACCGTATTTGTAGTACTGCAATACTATCATCACTACAGTATTCGTCTTGAGTCTGGAGTCGTGCATGTTCACAACGCAATCTCAACATTGCGCATCCCTTCCATTCCTCATTAATCATTCCACCATGTCGAGACGGACGCACCCACCTATCACATCCGAAGGATCCACCAGGGCTGTTGTTGTTTCCTCCCTAGTCTGCAATTCTTGCAGAAAGTCCATCTCGTCAACTTGCTATCACGTGAAGTGCGATTGCTTGTTTTGCGGGTAAACTCATTGCTTCCATGATCAAACGTGTCATGTGCAGAGCGGAACTGAGAAGATCGTGCATTTAGCATGTCAGAAAGGAATATCAGATTGTTCAGATACCTTTGGTCGCCGAAGACTCACAGAAATTCATCCAAAAATGTATCCTAGATTGCGTGTTCTCGCACTTTGCCGAATCCGACCAATGTCCTTCTTGTGGCGCCAAACCCTTGGCGAACAAGACTTTACAGAGCTCGTCGTGTCCGACTCGACACTTGCCCCAAATTTACTCAAGACCTGCTTCCAAACGATTCTATGCACCCGTCCGAACTCAAATGCCATCACATTTCCTGAAGCATGTTCCAGTATTTACGACAAATGGAAGCCATGAAGACGACCACCAAGTTTCTTCTCAAGCAGATGATCAAGGATAGTGCCAGCAAAGGCCAGATGCATCAAGGTTACGCAGCACTGAAGCAGCAGTGCATTGATCAAAAGCAGCAAATCGCGAGTATGCAAGATTGTCACCAACGTGCTCTCAACGAGGTGAACAACAAGCTACAACAAGGAGAAAGCAAACGCCGAGCTTCAACAACAACTGCACGCGTATCGTCGAAGTGCAGCACCATCTCAAGCCGACATCCAGGTCCCGTCCAGCCGAGCTGGGGGTTCCCCGCTCCAAGGCATCCTTGCCCAAAAACAACAGCGAGAGGCTAATGCACGAGCCCAACAGGAAGCCATGTTGGCGGGTCGAATGAGCATGAACAGTCATCTAAGAATGAGTGCCCCGCCACCAGGGAGTTCCGTGGGTCATGTGAGTGGAGGGTTAGGACCGTACGCAGCCTCGTCGCCAATGATCCAGCATGCTCCAATTCAGCGCAGTAACTCCTATCCCGAAGGAGGGGGTGCCATTAGAGCAAGCAGACCTGCGCATCAACAAATGCATCAAAACGTAACCCCCATACAAAACATGGCAACGGCCCGTCCCTACACCAGCAATAGTAATGGCTCGGGCAACCGGATTCGAGGTCTGACAGCCACTTCCGGGTATCACTTCACAAGCACAGCGTTGAGTGGAAATGGTGGTAGTGCCGGCCACATCAACAAGCGTAGACATGGAACTCCAACAGGAAGTTCACTTGGAAACTCGCCCGGCGGACGTTACGGAGTGCAGCCTTACCCGCATCCGATTCGTGGAGGCAAAGAAAATCCATATCGGTGACTGCTAGCAAGTTTGAAAACATCGATTGGAACAATTCAGATGAAATAGAACGCATTCGTTCCATGCGATTCACTAGGAACTGATGCGGCACAAACCTGGCGAAATGGAATCACAGCTTTTCCCGGAGTTTTGCACGACGGCAAAGCAGTCCCAATGCCTTTTGCCTGTGATCCCTTGTTCCTCGGGCTTTCAATCGGGTTCGGGTACACTGCCCTTTGAAGAAACAGTAAAGAAGTGGCTGCAGTTTCAAATTCGTCCTTCGCGACGACAGGAGTGCCAGTCTTGGCATCTTCACGCATTCGGGTGTCAATGATAGCATCGCCACATTCATAAACAGTATTGGTCGCTGCAGTCACATCACCTCGACGATTAGTTTTGGCTGTAGACATGTATTCGACGTGAGCCGCACGGCTTTCGCACAAGTATGTCTGGGAACAATCGCCTGATAATGCCGTGATCGCTTTTGTCGCCTCATCGCCTCCTTGCTTTGAGACCCAATTTGAATGCTGCCAATACCACCGCTCCGCGATTCTCTTCTGACAAGGCAGCGACGGCAGCGTCTTGACTGCGGGTATCCTTCTCGTTGAGATCCTTCAATGCCTTTGATGAATTCCTTCGACCTTGGCCCTTGCATCCCGAAATGAGTGGCCTACCTGGAACAAATATGGCAGCAAAGTCAGGTGCTTAGTCACTAAGACAATTGTAGACCGCGTATTCCTCAGACCGCGATGTCATCGCTGCGGTACTACATGTTGTTGAAGTCGACGATTCCCATGCGAGTGATGCATCTTAGGACCATGTGGACCCAGTTGCGGCCAGATACACCCGGACAACTCACCTTGTCCTTTCCACACGCGATCCCACCGTCATACCACGGACGATCCTCTTTTTTTAGAAAGCGACCACCTCCTTGTATGACAGTTTGGACCACAAATTGGATAATTTGCATCTTGTGCTTTTTGGATCGTGATATCGTGTATTGGGATAGCATCGCCTCAATCAATGCGCGGAACCGGATGTTACCCTCGTGATGAAAACAATCCTGGTGGTGATGGTGTTTCACAAAATGGTGATGCACCGATGACTCAGTGAGTGTAATCCACAATGCCAACAACGAGCGTGATGCTTTCATTTGACACGCACACCGCAAAGCGACACACAAATCAACATACCTTTCCTCGACCACAAAGAACATCTTGCACGGTTGGTTCCACAGAAATGCGATCGTGTACGGCCGCACTGCTTTCTTCTTGGACGTATTCGGAATGTGTGGATATGATTGGTTGAAGGTTCATTGGTTCTGATTTGACAAGCAGGAGAGGCAGAGGCGAAGACAGATTGCATTAACCACACTATCTAGACAGTTATGATGATGCACGATGGTATTGATTGATGCGACGTTGTATGTTACGTGTCAAGGGAGCAAAGTATGTGTGCATTGATGTTCAATACATATATCATCTATGCATACTGGAAGAGGCGGACATACGACTCACGCAACCGCGGTTCCGAGTTCCGAGTATCGCTGGCGGAGATAGATCGAAGTCTACCGTAGTATAGTACTACCTGGTACTAGCTAGTAGAATAAAGATATCGCATTCTCTATATCCATACAGACTCTGTCTACCGAAGAGACTACTAATAAGAGGAGCTACTCTAGAGGAGCTCAATTCACAGTTTGCTTGCATGATGTGTTGAGGTCCTCCAACTGACATGTTAAAGAATATGCATATCTGATTATTGTAGCTGCTCTGGAGGATGCTGGCTGGCATTCATGTTACCAAAAAGTACTGTCATGTAGCGCAATCTTTGCTGGCGGTGTCTTTCTTTGTTGACATGCTGTACTCACTTTGCAAGCCCTCTGGGTGAATACTAAGCAAACAGAAACCACGAAGGCTTGTTCTTGACGATTAAAACCAGCGCAATAATCCACCCTCCGCCGGTGTGAAGCATTCCTCGATTCGCAGTCAGTGGGTTACATACGTCTCAGACTCTTTCCTGCCGGTGCGAAGCGATGCACGATGTGCAACCAGTGGGTATGCATGTCCTCTTCTCTTGACTTCCTCAATCTTTGCCCTCCTTTAGGGTGGTTGAATGTTAAACCGATAACAACATCCTCTCAAAGTCTCACCTGATTGTTGTCCTCTTTCATTGATCTGAGACAAGCAAGAGTAAAAGTTCCTTTTAATTTGTGAACAGTTTGTGGTGAGGCATTGTTTCCAATGATGTCCGAGGAACCATTGTGTCAAGAGATGCAGAAAAGAAGCAACCCTGTAAGAAGCGCTTTTGGTGATGGAATCAGTTTTGGCGCACGTTGCTTTGCTATGTCTGTTTTCCAATATTTTGCGGTGTGCTGAGTCCTGAAGACTACAGACATAATGGGAGGTTTACGGTATTTTGTTCAACGCGTGTAGAAATGTAAACATCCTTCTAGGATTAGCACATGTACACACTTTGGGAGGCTGCGATTACTGTAGTAGACTGCACACCGAGTACAGTATATAGCTAGTCGGGAGTCGGGAGTCGGGAGTCGGGAGTCGTGACGGGATGGACAAATAGTCTGGATTCCAAAATAATGTGGTCCAGACTAATATACTCTAGCTAGTAGTATGTTTGAAACTTATTATTCCAGCAGTAGAATGCAAGGAAATGACGTCAAGCCATACCAATCAGCATCCTCTCCCTATGTTGCTGTCTTACTGGAGTACTGGAGTACTGTAGTAGCATTCATATCGCCGTAGGTAGAATGCGAAAGGGTCAGTACTGTGACGTCATCATTGACGTCATTTCCTTGCATTCTAATCGAAAGAACCACACGTAGCACTGTTCACAGTAACTCATTGTACCACCTAAAAAGGGCTTAGAACAAATAAAATGGCTTAGGACCATTGATGCGTTAAATTTTTTTGTGCCTACTACACAAAACGCTCGCAGTTTACAGAATTTGACCTGTACTTGTATGGCAACGTTGTTCCTTTACCCATTCTACGCAAGTAAGTGACTGCTTGCGAAACGATATCTGACTTTGATTTGGATGTGAGTCGCGTCAGTACTGCCCATACATCCTGGAAACCCTACTGCTGCCCTCATCAGACAATTTGCAATCTCTGAGCTTTTCCAATGTTAAAGGCACAGATACATACCATGGGTACAGAACGTTGGATCCAAATTCAACGAACTTGTGGAAAGAGACTCAGTGCATTGCCCTTGTGATGATAGTGGATTCCTCCAAATCATGAAACGTCCATGTGCGACCCAAACACCGAGGACTTTCCAAGATAAAAAGATCAATGGGAGAAGCTTTGATCTTTCTAAAATGTTTATCAAAATGGTCCCTATGATTGTCATCTGTATGCAGTGCCAACTGGTCAAGGAAAGATTGGTATGGCAGTCAAAATGGCTTCCTCAAAACTATATTCCACTGCAGACAGTCAACTTTGGGCTGTCAACAGACGTACAATGTCCACGACAAACTAGTACTATGCCTTGCGGTCATCCGAATGACAACCCCAGAAGATGGGTCAGAGAATGTCTTGACTTGTTGTTGAACTCGTTCTTATTTAGGTGGCGGTTCTTTTTCTACCGCAGCTCTGTGATTCATTTCTGTCTTGGCTTTGGCTTCTGTCAATGATTGCATCAACAGGTAGATGACGCTTATTTTTGCAGATGTTTCGTCGCTTTCGGTCAGGGTGTGCTTCGTATTGACTGACGTCGAAAATTCCATCTTCATTGAAGCAGTTGCATTCATCAATTGTGAGTTCATCATCATGGCCAAACACACAGCCAAGAACTTGACAAATAATTCTTATCTTAAGCACTGTGGTTGAGGCTCATGTTGATGTTGATGAAAAAGTATTGTAGGAAATGCAGTCAAGAGGAAAACCGCCAACAGTGAACAAAGACTTGTCTCGATTCGTATCAGGACAAAGATGTCGTTGTCATGCGACTTGGTGCAAGTTGCCGAGTGATGATTGTGGTAAAAAATGGATCCTCTCGTGCACATTTTGTTCGAACCCGGAAACGTGTTGAACATTTTGTGAAATAGGATCGTGTAACCCGGCCGGCTTGTTAACAAAACGTTGCGCATGTTTTGTTTCGTGGTTTTCCCATCAGAAGAAATGGAAATAGCAAAATCTGCAGATAATTTCTGTTTTATTACCACGTTTTGTCATTGTGAAGAGGACCATTCTTCCATCTTTGTTTGTCAATGGACAGAATTGTAAGTAATGAAAGACAAGTACTCGGAGTTCAATTAAACAGCAAAAGACCAGTTCATTCATGAATGAAGTGGTAAAGTTATGTGAAATTGGGAACTTGGATGAAACATACAACACACCCAATGTACCTCCACTAAAGGCCCTGTAGGGGCCACAAAAACAACCTGACAAAAACTATGGAAAAAGGAATGGCAATTGTGATGCCATTGAAATTAAGTGTTCTGGTCTAGTAGGACATTATGTCCATTGCTGTGTTTTTGTTGGTGTGCGGTACCAGAACACCAGTATCGTTGTAGCTTATTTTGAATGATGACCTGGTGGCGTTGCACAGCGAGCTGCGAGTCATATCTGTGTGACCCTGACAAGGTCTACGTCAGATTCTGCATCATTGTGGAAACCAAACAGCAGGAGTGTGAGTGCAATAGTGCGCATTCTTGCAACATTAGTCAATCAGCATTTGTAGTAGAAAAAGCAGAAGGGTACCATTGGCAGACACCACCAATGCCATGGCTACAATCCCTGACAGAAGGACATTATTCAATTTGTAAGTAACCCTCAGATATAGTAGCATCATTGTGGAAATCCAACTGCAGTATCAATGCAGTTGTGTGCATTGACTGACTTCAACATAAGTCAATCAGACCATGCAGTAGAAAGCAGAAGAGGAGTTTCATTGGCACTACCAAGAATGCCATTGTTGCAATCCCTGACAGAATGATGTTTTAGTATGCAATTTCTACCTCAGATAGCTATTGCATTATTGTGGAAATAAAACAGCAGTATCAGTGCAGTAGTGTGCCTTGGCTTGGACATAAGTCAACAAGCATGTGTATGGGAAAAGACAGAAGGGTGTTATCGGTACCACCAATGCAACCACCGTTACAAAATTGGACACAAGGATAACTTTCAAGCAATATCCAAGTTCTGCCTCAGATTTTTCAGAATTGTGGATATGGAACAACTTATCACTTCAGTCATTTGTATCTAGGATTATGAATTGATGTGCACATAAGTCAGTTGTCTAGCATTCACGGTACATGAAGTCATGTAGCTCTGTTGCTTTGCTTCAACTTTCAATGCTTATACGCAGATGTCATGAAATTTGATCTGGATGCAGGGGGAGCAGTCAATCAGAGAGAACATCAGCATGCATGACAAACACCAGCATGGCCTGTATCCTTTGAGGGAGAGCAAGATCAACATTTTGAAGTCCAGTTTAGGATATTCCCATGGCTCAACAAGATTCTTGATGCCTCAGCACCCAAGGTCATATGGAAGGTATGGCTTGATATTGATTGATCAAAGCAAGAGGAAGGAGTCAAGCAATAAGACCCCTGTGAAGCTTTCTCACCTGAGGCATCATGGGCATCCATCAGAATGGTGCTCATCACTACCTTGATTCATGGATGGTACACCAAGCAAATTCATATTAAGCTGGCCTTCACCAATGCAGATGTGGAACAGTGCCAACTCTAAAGGGCCATCCAAAGCGTTTTGAAGAGCTAGTACACAGAAGATTCCACAAAGGCATAGACGTTTGTCATCTACTACACAGATTATTCTCTTTGGCAGGTTGCTCTGTACTCCAACATAGTGGCCGGTTCTATAGTACCCAGTACCAACATTAATCTGGTGATGCAAAGTGCCTCAGAATCTCTGGCAACGGATTACATGTACTATTTGGATGGGTCTACGAAGTTACTATTTGATGATACCAGTGTGCATTATATGCTCAGGTGCAGTATGGTACATGTAGCGCTCTTGCAGACAGCTAGTACTGTGGAGTACATTTGTCTCACCAGCATGTTATCATGCAACAAATATGCATACTATGCATGTCGGCAATATGCATAGTCGAAGCATTCCTGAATGAGGAGCATATTTCCGAAGTAGGCAAAGTCGCGCTGATGTCAGATATGCATATTCAAGAACTATGCATAGCCAAGCTGTCTCAAAATCAGGGGTGACAACAAGGGTTTTAGGGAAAAACCCAAATTTGGGTCGAACTCTAGAGCTAGACAGCTAGACAGCTAGACAGCTAGACAGCTAGACAGCTAGACAGCTAGACAGCTAGACAGCTAGACAGCTAGACTACTACATTTCGTTACTCATATGCTACTTTCTATATATGCGTATCTTTTGTTTGCAGCGGCGGCAATCTCCCCCCGCCCACTTGGCTTCTTCCGGACTAGGACAAAGGGCAATAGGCGGCAATTGACACATTGTTGCTAACCATGCAGAATACCAGGTACCTGGTACCAGAATACGGCATTCGTCGATGACTTGGAATCCGGAATTCTCGCTTTAATCCTCAAGAAAAAAACCATCGACAAACTTGTCATCATGTGCCACCCTGCACCTGGCTCAAAACATGCATAGTCGCAGAGTGCGATGACTATCCAAAACAGTCATAGACCAAGTGACTCTATCGACCTCTGGTCTGCCCATTTATGATTTATAATTCGAAACCCGTTTTCAGGTCATATGACACAACCTTTTTGCTAATGCGAAAACTATTCGTGACCTGCTCGCTAGCTTTAGGCGCTTCCGAACTTGTTTCTCGTCCCTCGAGGCTAGTCGGGCGCTTTCAACATCAGCGATTTCTCCCTCATTTATGAGGTACTTGTAACCCGCCAATGTCAAGCGGTCATCGTTGTCGTCGATTCCGTCTTCCAACGGCTGGGGTACAAGTACGATCCATCCCGGATGAACCTGAGTTGTTGAGGAGTCGTTGATGTCGCATTTAAGGTTTCGGAGACACGGGAATCAGGAATGCGTCGTACTCGTACTACGTAGCGTACCAGCATCCTATACACATCTAAACGTCCAGTCTACTGTAGAAATATATATCTTGTGTGCAATGCGTGTGCATATGGGTGCAAATCCTACTATATTATAAATTAATTGTGTGCGTGTGTGAGTGCGTGCGTCCGTCTGTTACGGAGTATGACCACTCTGGGGTACTGGATCAAATGAATACTGTCTCATACTCCAGCATAAATGTCATACATGCATACTGGAGTACTCCGTAAGAGATGTCGGTAAGATTTGCATATACGTAGTTGCGTCAGTGCGTGCGTCTGTTACGGAGTATGACCACTCTGGGGTACTGCACTACTTGCGTATAGTACTGAACTGTACAAACAGTACACACAACCGTGCACAACCCATACCGTACACGCCGTATTCCAGAAGTCCGACCAATTGGGAGGTACCCACTAGTAATTTATAATATAATCTAAGCATGTATCATATGATAGTGGTATGAAAAAGCAGCAGGGACACGTGCGGAAAAAAGCCTCTACAGGTGTCAATAACATCTATGAACTGTACTAGAGTACGCTGACATCGAACTGAATGCCGGCGAGGCGTGTTTCCTGAAGTCGCAGATACGTGTTGTTTACAGAACTTTCATACGGAGGTTTTTTGCGCCGGAGTTTCACTGCACCAAGCAGTGAGAGAGTGATAATCCGCTACTTGTACTAATGCACATTTGCCAGAGGAACCCATTTCTAGACTGAAAACTCCCCTTTCGAGGGCTCTCAAAGGGCCATCAACTCGTCACAGATAAAGCTTGCACCGTAACACTGCTATTGTCAGTCCTACAATCGATTGTCTACATGGAAATGAAGAGGTAAGCACGAAAAATTGTTATTGAACAACTGGAAGATCGAAACTCGAATGAAGTTAACCCCATCCAGCATGAATAGACACATATTCAATGATTTGCAAGACCTGTCCACATTGACTGGCACCGTAACAATAGCAGAGGATTCTCACGAGTCAGAATGGGGCAAAATCTAACAGTTCGTTCCTTGTGGGGACGTACTGAGAAACCTCGCAGCTCCTCGGCGCATTCGACGCGACGATGAAGGCAAAGAGCTCAAAGGTCGTATTTGTCCACGGCGCAAGTGGATCCGGTAAAACAGCCTTGGTCGAATCCCTGAGAGAAGATTTGCGATGGCGACGGTGCATACTTCGGCGCTGGGAAGTTCTTCCAGAATCCAGGGTGCGCACCCCATACTCCGCCTTCATGGATGCCTTCTCTGACCTGTGCGATCTCATTTGCCAGTCTTCCGAATTCGACGAGGATCGAAGAGAGTTATTCAAACGATGGGTCCTGATTTCTACTTGCTTTCGAAAGCAATATCCGGTCTTTCAGCATTAGCAATTGACGACGAACATCGCCAAGAGACTCAAGGCGAAACCAAGAACGAGTCAGCCTTCGTCAAATTCAAAGTAGCGTGCAAGTGCTTCCTTCATGCTATATCTTCGGAGAAACACCCAATTGTCCTCTTCATTGACGACATTCAGTGGATGGATGAGGGATCCAAACAACTGCTGGCCATGCTTTTGGATGATCAGCACTGGCAAAATGTGTTGCTGGTTTTCGCGTATCGTGAGGAGGATGCCAATACCATTGCTGATTCTGTGTCTGGGCACGTCGACAAGGACAATGTCCTCGACATTCGACTTGAGAACCTCGACGGTGCGGCTGTGCACCAGTTGGTGTCTTCTCAATTAGGTCCAGATTCAGAGAACAAGACCCGTGAATTGAGTGAGCTTCTCTGGCAAAAGACAGCGGGCAACCCTTTCCACATTCTTCAATTGTTCGAATCGATTCAGAGCGATGGTTTGCTAAAGTGTTCCTCAGAAAACCAGTGGCAGTTTGATATCGACAAGATTCGTCGACAAACCCAGGTGTCTGATAGTCTCGCCGATCTCCTGTTGCATAAAGTCCAGCGTCTTTCTCCGTTCGCGCAGAAAACTTGCATGATTGCCTCCCTTAGGCTTTCGCATGGCAGAAGATATTCTCGAGACGTTGTATTTTATGCATTTCTTGAAGATGAAAGCAGGAGACACGAGGGCGCGTCACAGGCTTTTTCTTTGGATAGCGCAACCGTTCTTCTTCTCGCAGCCATTGATGCAGGATTTCTGGAGCGGACAAAGGAGGATTCCAATTCAGCCACGATAAGATTCAGGCTTGCTTTCAGTCGATGGTTCAGGATGAAGAAAAGAAAGATTGCACCGTTTGATCGGGGACGTGTTCCTTCAGCGTGATGCCCAATCATTACATCAAGCTGCCAATCATTTGAATCAGGCGTTCGATATCCGCCCAAACGACACACAACGAGTTGAACTTGCTCAATTAAATCTTGCAGCAGCGAAGTACTGCAAAGAGAAGTCCGCTTTCATCGATGCTGTGCACTGCTTGCGCCGTGGCCTTGAGCTTATTGACGGCGAGTCGAAGTGGACGGAACACTTTGACCTTGCGTTCGAGTTGATGGAGTTGCTTGCCAAGACGGAGTTGATTGTTGGCAACTTTGACTCTTGCAAGGAAGTCACCAGGGATGTCTTGTTGAGAAGCAAATCGGTTCATCAACAATTGAACTTGTTATTGATCAACATGGAGGTTCGAATGGCGGAGAATGACGTTGACCAATCGATTGCTGCAGCGAACGAATCGCTGATTCTTCTTGGAGTGAAAGTCCCCTCCAGAATCTCGATGTTGCATGTAATGTTGAAATTGTTTAAAGTGAAAAGATTGCTTGGAAGGAAGTCTGACCAGCACATTCTCGCCCTTCCGTTGATTGAAAACCAATTGATGGCATCCGCCATCGTGGTGCTCTTCAATGCTAGCGCCTACTTCGCAATGAAGAATGCTGAAAACGAGACACTCTTCTATTCACTTTTGGCTGTGGAGCTTACGCTCAGGTATGGATTGTCCCCCTACAGTGCGCCTGCATTTGCTGTGTGTGGTATGATTGAAGTGTTCCTGGGAAATCACATGCGTGGATACAGGTTTGGGAAGTTAGCATTGGCGATGCTGGAAAAAATGAAGTGCAAGGAGGTGGAATGTGCAACTCTCATCATCAGCACATCGCTGTCTTCCCACTTCCAAGAGCCAATCAACGGATTGATAGGATCGTTCGACCATGCCATGGATGCTGGGTTAGAGTCTGGCGACGTCGTGTGGGGTATTTACTCGCTTTCGGTCTGCGTTGAAAGCAGATGTATGATTGGGCAGAATCTCGCGGCGCTTGAAGAATACCAGCGGGAGCGATACCAAAGGGCAGCACAATTCGGGCAAGACGCGTTGCTGCGATGGTCAGAACCATCGATGCAATACGTGCTCAATCTTCAATGCTGCTCATGCAACTGGCGAGATTTGCTGACGCTGAGCGGTGAGATTATGGATGAGGATGAATACACCAAATTCGGCGTCGATGCCAACAATGAACTCATCTTATGGACGGTGTGGTTTTTCAAGATGCAGTTGGCATACCAATTCGGCGTATACCATGTGGCGGAACGCTTTCTCCCAGACTTGGATAGGACTGGAGATACAGCACAAGCGAATTTTAGTGTTCCGCTGTGGTACTATCTCGCGGCCAGCATTCATTACGAACTCTATCATCGTTTTCCATCTGAGAAACGTGCTCACCTTAAAGCAGCTCGGAAGTACCACAAGGCCGTAAAGAGGCTTGACTTTTCGCCCAACAGCACCCCTTTTTTGACGTTGCTGGCAGCGGAGGAGCTGTCATCTAGAGGAAAGGCCAAGCCCGAGAAGGTTGTTGCGGCATATAGCCGAGCTATTGGCGCTATGGCAGCGACAGGTTGGGCGAACATGGAAGGTTTGGCGAACGAGAGGGTCGGTTTCTACATGGTGCGCGTTGGTGATTTAGATCTTGCGAGTGCGTACTTTGATCGGGCGATGCACTTGTACCGATATGAATGGGGAGCACTTGCAAAGTATGAATGGTTGCTCGAGCAAAGTGAGCAGCTTCTGGGTGATAGAGGTGAATCGCAGCCCTCATTACCAACAGCAGTTCTTGGAAAGTTTCAAACATGTTCGTGATTTTTTAAGTGTTATGTCATAGTTCGTCAAGTGATTAGCAGTGCAGGTAACGTCAATGCGATGTGCAACAGTCGTTTCCTAATCGACAAGTGTGCCTACCGCAGACGAGTCCTTGAAAGCCTAGATCGGTCACTCAATACGGACTCCTGTAGCACATTACAACCAGGCTCTCCCACACTCAGTGGGTGTTCATGGACGCTGGCGATGCCACATTGACAGTCAGCCTAACTTGGAACAGTAATGCCGTTCGTAAATTCCGATTTCCTGCATTTTGAAGCAACAATGGTGATCGATCTCATGAATGTTGATGACAAGAGGGCAGCATCCTAATCAAAATCTAATTCCAATTTCCGACCGAAAACTACGGACGAACAAACAAGATGTCTTCGTACCTATTAGGACTTACATGAGTTTCATCACAAGGACGCAAGATTGGATGGTGTTTCTTGGGTTGGCGTCGGTGTTTTGTGTAGCCGTGTTAGTGGCGCATTTTGTCTTATTGATCACCCAGCAGCTGCAGCATGACTAGCAGCGCATTTTTAGCTGTAGGCACCAACCTTTGAGCTCTGATGGACAAGTGACACTGACATGACGATGTGATTTAAGTTGCATCAATGACATGCCATGGCAATGGGGCATCATGGCCCTCACCAAGAAGTTGTACGCCACTATCCTGAAAATTTTGCGAGGGCCTGAGAACTCGGTTGTGATTTCTACCGTATCTTCACCGAAAGAACAACGTTCAAACGAGGACGATAAGGTTGGGCTGCAATCGAGAGTAAAACAATAACGACGTGACCATTATTCACGAGTATCTGATCTTTTCACGCTCTTACACTCGCAATTGATGAGTGTGACTGAACAACGACTGAAACCCAGGTAGCGTAATGTACGATATTAGAACAGTATTCCGTAGTACGGTATCTGCGATATGTGTTTTGTTGATATGGTCATAATTTGTTGAAGATTTCGTTATATTCTTAACAAATTTGTTTATATTCTGAATGTTTGGGGCATATATTCACTCATGTTTTGTCTTATCTCAACGTCAACTGTAGTAATATAATTTGATATGTTCAATATTCAATTATGAAATGATCATTCTAACCATGTCTACAATTTTGATGCCGTTGTATTCAACATTTAATATGGTTGTTCACAATTGTAATGTTGCATCTAACATCTCAGTGCTTGGTTTCATCGGCATTGTTTTCTTGTCCCATTTATTTTTTCAAATGTGACAGAAGTGATTAGCCTTCCACTTCATTCATTCATTCTTTCAACATCCGAAAAATGATCGTTCAACCTCCCTTGTTTCTTTGTCAACCACTCGTTTCATCTATTCTCTTGCTCATCATTTTTGTTTTGTACTCCAACTTTGGTAAGCACCTTGGGCTTTTGCTCATTCTTAGCTTAGTTTATTTGTTGCGTCTATCGTGTCGAATCACCATCCCCTTGTCATTCCTTTGCAAGAACGTTGTCAACAATGTGTCAATCTGGCCCTGGATTTGTTGTTTGTGCTGGTGCCCCACACGCGAAGTAATCAGTTTTTAACAAGTAATTTGCGTTAGTTTTTATGGGGTAGCTAATTTTGATGAAGCAATTCTGAACACTGATGGTGAACCTACGACCACTGATTCCAACACCGCCACGGGTCTTCCAACCAGATACACAATGTGCCGCCCTGACAAGCTTGTCTTCGTTGACGAGGTCGGATCCAATACTTCAACTACAAAAGACGGAAATGTCGGTGGTGAGAAATTTCTTTGTGCTGCAGAATTGCGGCACAAGTTCGAGCTGCAACAAAACTCTCACATTTCACGGTTCTTGGATTCACAACTGCAATGCCGGGAGTTCCACCAATGTGTGCTATCATCTTCGCTTCCAAGCTGCACAAAAGGTGGGTGTTTGGGTTTGACGCAAGTGCATCTGGGTTGGAGATGACAAAGACTTACAAGGGAATGCGGGCATGGGAAAACCGCTTCCAATGGGACCTACCTGTAATGTCAATGGCATTGAGGTTCCAACATTCTGCTGCTCATCAGAAAGTGGCAGCATCACAGGTGACTTACTGGTTGCTATGCTTACAAGCATCGACAAGCTTGGCGTCTTTGATCACTCTGATGGGGTTGCGCCTTTTCTCCTACTTGATGGTCACGGAAGCAGGCAGGTTTGATCTCAAATTCTTGCAGTACATCAACACAAACACAACCAAATGGAATGCTTGCATCGGTGTGCCCTATGGGACAAGCTATTGGCAGGTTGGAGATTCCACGGAGCAAAACGGGTGTTTCAAGATGGCTCTCACGAAGCACAAAAGAAATCTATTGAGGAGGAAGGAAGAATGTCGGTCAGAATTTGCAATCAAAAAGATTGACATTGTATATCTTGTACACCAAGCATGGCTGCAATCATTTGCTCGTGTCGAGTCAAACAAGAAGGCCATTGCTGACAGAGGTTGGAATCCACTTAGCTACCTATAATTGTTTGCTACATCCGGAAATCCTTGCGACAAAGTATCAACGACACGACTCCACAGCCAGCAACATTGAGCAATCAGCAACTTCACCAGCAAGCATTGCAATCACACAAAAATTGAACTTGTTGCAAGGCTTGGCAGGTTCATATCTTGATGCAATTGTCGAAACACGGATGAGAGACGATGCTTGCAATGGCGTCAATCTAGACGAAATTCGCCGCAAACAAAAGCAGTCGGCAATTGATGCCATGGAAACTGGGATAAGAGTCACCGCTGGTCGCCTTGTTGCTTCTGGATCACATGCACTAGGCCCTGATTTGTTCAAGAAAATGGCTGACCGAGAAATGGTTCGGGATGAAGAAGAGTGTAAGAAAATTCAGAAGAAGATAGAGAATTTAGGACCCTGCAAGACAAAGTTTCAGGAATACGAGCTCTCCACAAAACGCATGATCAAATGACTGTATCAGAATTGAGGACCATAGTATTGTGGTACAAGCTCCCGACCGACGCATCGGCACCAACGAACCGACAATCGTTACTTACCAGGTTGCGTGACACATGTGCTCGTGATGAGCCAAAAGAGCCAATTCCGTTCTATGCTCGTACACTATTGCCGATGCCAGCATAACCCCAAATGATTAGGTAATCAATAAGAGTACACAGCGAGTCAAAACATGATCGTCCAATTGCGTGAGTCAACGATGAGCATGTGCAAGAGAATAGAGTGATCGTTGCAACAACAACGTTGTGATGAGTTGTGAACTCGTCTGAATTCTAAAATATGATACGTAGTATGTAGTACACCACCTTGGAAAACGATACGAGTTACCTGCGGAAGGCAGCGTAGCAGTACGAAACTTACATCCGAAAATTTACGTCGAATGGTGTAAAAAAGCTCAACGGAAGAACATAAAAAATATTCCGGTACTTGGATAATTCAATGAATGGCATGGAGTCCCTAAATCTAAAACGATGCTTGCAAGATCGTCAAGATCTCAATGAATTCATCATCAGTACATCAATGATTAAACCAATGTGTACTTTGAAGCACGTCATGTCGCTGAGTGCGTTGCAACGGCTTTTCGTTGAGATATTTGTAGTCGAACATGGTTTTTTTAAGGGACTCCAAGCCATTTTTAGGTGGTACTGTCAGATTCGATTGAGAATTTCCCTGCACCTCGCAGAATGTCACGCATCAAGTTGGGTTAGCCATTTTATGATCCATTAAGGACTGAATTTTTTGTATGCTTGCGAAATAAATAGTAACTCCTCTAACGTTAATATCGCGCCATAATTTTGGATCCTGAACTGACACGTGTCGGCGCGTCTTCCAGGTATTACATGGTACCAATAATGCTCACATGCATTTCCTCCATTTCACATTCATTGAAATGACAAGAACAAGAGATGTTCACAAAAGTGGTCCCTCAGGAGGAGGATCAACCAAACAGACCAAAAACGGATAAAGAGACCTGCCGGACTTGACCATCATACTTGCGACATGAACCTGGATATCATCGCGAGAAAATTGGAGGCTGTGAAGGCAAACAATGGTGGTGTTACACCATAGTACGGCACCATTAAACTCATTGTGAAGGCAATGAAACCAACAGTTCCATGGTTAAACACAGAAGTGAGATTTCACATGAGGAAGCTTGAAAAGGGTAAAAATGCATTAACAACCTTGCCACCGCCGCCGCCACCGCAAGTAGACGGCGGTACAGGTCATCATGGAATGATTCAGCCATATCATCATTGACATCTAACAGTGCAAGCCCTGATGCTGGTCGTGATTTGCAGACGGAGGAAATTGAGTTTTGTACTAATGGTAGGACAAATAGAAGTGCTATTGAAGATTATACTGCAGCAGCGGACAGCACCGACATGATTATTCTTGGCGGGCGTCCGAAAGGCAGCACCAACTGTAGTATTTGCGACGTCAACCAGCGGATACGTCTTGCGAAGGCCGAGGCTGCTGCCAAAGCTTACAGAAAGGCACGCGACGAAAAGCAAGGATCCGAACATAGCATGAATGGACATCATGTGCGACTCTCAAGAGGCGACCTGAGATCTATCATACAAGATGCAAAGACAAAGCATCAAATCAACAATGATGTTTAAATCACTGAGTCCACCATTCGCAGCCGACACAAGGGCGAAACTGGATCCGCCAACAACACAAGGCACTCCGTCTCCGATGGCCGCGTTTGAACCCTATCTTGTCGCAATTATTGTGCAGCTTGCGCGAATGCGATGTCCTGTCACAGTAGGCACAGGCCTACACCTTGCGAATTCCCTGATTGAGGTACAACCATAGCGAGAGATCTTGCGGAGTGGAAGTTGAAGCATAACATCAAACCAGGACAGCTGTGAGTTCGACAGCGTCGAGTAACAGTTGGGCTGCTGACAGCTCCATCGTTGCATTGAGTAGCATTGACGACGAGGTGACTTTAAATTCAGGCATCACGTTTCCTCTCGCAGCAAACGAGGAGGCGGCGCATGCAATAGGTCAGATGCTCCTTGACGAGAGACCAGCATGTCAACATTCAAGAACACCACCAGAACGACTCGGGCTGGGAAATTGGAATTCTTTTATGAGGAGAAACCAGCACATCATTAGAAGCAAGCGATGTGTGAAGTTTGAGGTAAAGCGAGCGGAATGGTGTACGTACGCTAACGACTTTCTTGTTATGTATAACGAGGTCTACAAAGCCATGGCAGAAACAGGCATTGCATCAAAGCTCAACAAAAAGTTCATGCTTGATAAGAGTGGCGAGACAGTTGAGCACAAAACTGAAGCATTCGGACTTCCAACAGACTACATGATGCGGCGCCCGGACAAGCTTGTCTTTGTTGACGAAGTTGGATCAAACACATCAACGACAAAGGATGGCAATGTTGGTGGTGAGAAATTCTTGTGTGGAGCAGCCGGGCGACCACAGATAAAAGCTGCAACAAAAGACTCACACTTCACAGTGATGGGATTCACCGCCGCAACAGGCAAGCCTGTACTGTGCGCAATCATATTTAAGGCTATGAAAATGTGTCGGAGTTGGGTGCTCGGATTCAATGGATCAGCTCCATTGATTGGCAAGGAGAATGATATGCAACGAAACAGTGGAGGCATCAACAACAGATACCCACAGGGGCTCAAGGCGTTCGATAAGCGGAAGCGATTGTGTCATCTCCCTTGTTTTGACTCTCGTACAATGAATAATATGCACAGATGTATGCTCATTCTCGCCTTGAAAGCTTGCAAACTGTCTCAATTGTGAGGACTTCCCTGCTTGTCACATCACTTACTAACCTTTTGAAAGCGTCCTTGCTTTTCTTAGAGTTCAGGGGCTTTCTTCTGTAGATTCCCTTTGCGACACCCCAACTGTATTCAACTCCTTCCCCTGCCAATTCGGCATGAAACTTTGGCGTCAAGTTGACTGCCAACATGCTGCAATGCAGTCATTTCTTCGCCAAAATCAAGACAACTGGCCATGAGGTACTTTAAACTCCAGTCCTGTGCACCTTCCAATGCTTCACCATCGCCATCCGTTGCAACATCCATAGTATACTTGTCATGCTGTGCCTCATCGATCCAACCCCTTTCCCAAAGAACTTGTAAGAGACCTTTTGGCCGACCCTCCCAACCTTTCTTCTCTCTTATTCTCAGCACTTTTGTTTCTATTCCCTTGTTTCTTGCGTGCTCTTGCAATTCTACAAGGCGATAATTTTGTCGATCATTCAGGACATCAAATGGTGCAAGCTCTGCCTTCAGTTCTGAAATTGTTTTGCTTTGCATTCGAGAAGGACCAGGAGCAGAAGGAAGGATTCGGTCATGACGGTTGAGTTCTCTCTCTGCATGTTCCATCCAAAATGGCCCGTTGTTGACCGATGAAAACTTAAAAGTCTGAGTGTCGCCAACTTCTAAGGTACGTGAATGCATCCCAAAATACCGTCATGCTGTTTCATAATTGACTCACGCATGCTCGGCTGCGCTCCACCATAGCTCTTATTCATACTACCTTGAGACAATCGACACAATCTTCGAACTGAATGGACATGTGATTGTTTGTCCAATATCCTTCATTATTTGCTCCGAGCTCGAAGTAGCTAGATAACAAAAGGTGAGTCCCTCAAGTCTTTCTTCATTGCTTGTCCATGGATTGCGATTGCTGCGTCGACATCAACGAAATTCTTGTTGCGACGAGTCTCCTTTATCTCACTCAGTTGTATGCTGCTTAGTTTCAGACCGAACCCTGTCTCACGTGCTGATTGAAAGGCCGACAACATTAATCCCAAACCATCTGTCTTTGGAAGAAGCGCCCGCTGTCCCTCGGGTCCTACCCATTGGCAGTTGCCAAGCAAGTACTGATTGAAGACACTCTCATCCTGACCGAAAATCTTAAGTGGTTTTGATGGTGATTCGGGCTTCCTCACACTCAAGTTCCCTCCCATCAAACCGCACCCCATTTCCTTTGCGACGTCATGAAGGAAGTCGTGATCATCGACGTGAAATTCCACCATCTCAATGCCATCGTCCGAGAGGTAAGTGTATCCTTTGGCGTTGGCGTTCATGTTCGAAGGCAATCTCTCATGTTTCCATTGTTTGACAGTCTCTTTTGTTACTTGGATCCAGCAATGGTATCTCGGTTTGAGCTTTGATAGGTAGTCCTTGCAGAACTGGTTCCTGTGGAAGACAATGTTTGGTCGTTCGTGGCCGTCAACAAAGAATGTTTTCTTTCGAGAGTCGTACGAGAATCCATGTTGACGAAGCCAATGCCAAGTTGTAGTAGATAAGGATATTGGAGAGTCTATGTAACACCCAGTAGACAGTCGGCTCTAATTCTTTGTAATCTGTGCTTATTGTTGTCACCTGTCTCCTGCTTGTTGTTATTGTCTTCATCGCGTTCGTCACATCGTCGGACTTCATGCTTTTTGTCTTGCTCGCCACTCGTCATCATGTTATTGCTTGCTTCGAACGCGGCGGGGATAATCTTTGACACCAGCTCGTTTCGTGCGAACTCAATTGTGAGATCAGCGAGGTTCTCAATACAGTAGTGATGCTACGGAATGGTTATCTCGTCTTGAAAGTATTCCAATAAATCTGGAAGAGGTTTCTTTGCCTTGTGAATGTTTGGGTTCGGATGCGGAAAGCGCTCACGATTTGCCCTCAAAGTATATTCCAACCTGCAACAGTGCGTTAGTGCCAGCAGCTTCAATACCCATCTTGCTGCTTTCGAAGACACAATTTTCTAGTTCAGTTTTCCGCAAGTGCGTTCCGTCCGTCGACCGTATTTGCGTACACCGATAGGAAGTTGTCGCGTATCAACACCACCATGACCATGACCGCTACAGCGGCTCCCCGTCCTCCCGATCCAGCAGCCTACCATGACCCGAATCACCCGAAGTACGGTTTTCACGACGGAATGGCATGATCTGCCAATTCCAAATCATGGCCATGATTGGTTTTCGGACGAAGAGCGTTACCGCCGTGAGGCCAACGCACACTCGTACCGACAGTATGGACATCCCCAGAACTGGTTCCGTTATCTGACCCTTGGGTACTTGCTTTGTGTACGACGACTGTGCTAAGTTCGATTCCCTCTGGATGAAGTAGCTCTGATCCCATCATATGCCACCGCATGGTATGGTTCAACTTTATGTACCACGTTGATAGGAAACTCGACATCTCGAATAGACTGTCAGCGTGGGCGACGGAAGTATCCCAGCCATATCTCCAACGATTCGCCCCACAACACCTCGCTCTCAACACGATCGAAACATCCTGGAAAGACTACATTCTTGGTGATCATGATGTGATGGCCATTGACTCGAACCAATGGACGACAGTAGGGACAAAGAAGAAAACACACCGCAGCAATTCTCCTCCGTTGATCCACGGCGGGGGAGCAGTCCCAACAGAGAACGTACAATTGAACTCCATCTCGGTCGCTGGCCATCCTGGTAGCACCACAGCATCGGATCCGCACGGCAATGTTACTTTCGCTTCCACAAGCGGGAGTGTCAGCTTCTACAACGACGACGATAGCACTACTGTACCCACCGAAAAAGGAAAGATCAAAGATACTATTTTGTTTTCCGATCGATCCACAACATCTGACACCACAGCGACAGCTGGGAAACAATCAGCTTTACACCTGATTTAAACGTACCTACCAACGACGGCACATATCGACTAACATTTAGGTGGAAGCCTAAAGGACCTTTTTCTGAGTATCATGAGCAATCTCCATTGTGGCTCACAGAAGTCTATTCGATGCTGTGTGACCTGTTTCCAGACGAGGATTGCTATTTCTACAGATGGGAAAGTCGCGACCTAAAAATGTCGACGTCAATTTCGACTCTTTCACCGGGAGAGCTACGTGAGTTCCTGTCTCCAATTGTTACGTTCCTACCATCTACATCCCAAATCATCTTTGGCGCCCGCGTTTGTTTTGCCTCTAAGCTCCCTGGCAAATGGAGAGCTAAAGAGTACACTAACAAAACGCTTTTGGACCACCAAGTTCAGGTCAGCATATCTAATTCAACCACTACAAGTGGAAGGATCGTCACCGCTGGATACATCCTTTTCAAAGCTGCACGAACGACGCACCGTCACAGATACCTACAGAGTCTCCGTCAACAACTTCCCGCCGAAACTCCATTTTTTGACATTCTTCTTTTTCACAAAACACCCATGGAACAGAAGATCAATCATCTGGTCATTCAATGTGGAAGAATCACGTGTCACCATTATCCCAAGCTCTATCGGAAGTCCTGACGGGTCGCAACTCGCCATTGTATCTTTCGAATTGCACTCGCTAAGTTACAGCCATCACAAATTAGCGCGTACTTTGAGATGCAGGACATCTATGCTAAATCTCTCAAGTCATTTCCCTTTTTTCCGACGTTAATCAATTTGGATAAGGTTCGAAAGAAATCTATGACGATGGAACCGTGATTGAAAGATCCACGAGAGAATGGGCGTCTTCAGTTTTTAAGGATACCGACGACATTGAGGCCAGATGCGAAGTGGTTAATGGTGGTTTCGATCAAAGGCCTACCTACTTACGCCATTTAAGTACTCGACGTTTGTGTCAGAACAGTTTAGACAGTATCGACTCCGGATTAATCCGATTGGAAGAAGAGAGGCCCGTTTTCGCGACAGTCTACCAGGTCTACCATCTGTGATCCATATTGATACATCCACCCAGCGTAATTTAGACTTATTGGAAACAATGTTGTCTAAAGAAATGTGGCAAAGGCACCACCGTCAGTAAGAGGACTTGATCAGCACACTGTCACCGAAGAACCAGTCAGAAAGTTGGTAAGCAACAGACGCAGTCACCTATCCACCGCAGTGGTGAATCAGCATCCTGGTTTCCGAAGGGGACAGCTAAAAAACTATCCGCAAACGTTGAAACACCATCTCCTCTGGATATGAGTCACGACGATCAAACTGCACAGACTCACTCCGCTACCCAGTCCCTAACAACCCCGTCAATGTTATCGTCTGCGACTTCACGCCGACTGAACGAATTAGAAGAATTATTTCGCCGACAACGAGATGACAACGTGCAGAATGCTGAGATCTCATCAAAAAATGCGACTAAATTGGCCCAAATAGAAGCCAAAATTGGACGCATCGATGCAATGGATAATCTTCTCAACGACAATAGTGAAAAACTGGCTCTAACAATGGAACGCCAGCAAGATTCTCATGTTCAAATCATTGAATTGAACATCCGGGTCACCCGTCTGATGGAGGTAATTGACCGAATGGCATCCCGAATTGAAGTTATCACACACACAATGGTTTCGAGTGAGGCCACTGGAGCGTCAGACCGTTTGAATACACAAATCGAATCCCACCAGGGTGATGGCAATCGGAGACGGTCTTTGGATGAAATGAAAGACCAACAAGAGGCAAGTACGAACAGTTCGGCAATCTCCACAGGACTTGATCAAAGGCTCAATCAGAAAGCGTCCATAACACAACAACCTCGGTCTAGTTTGGCATCCATACAGTCCTGGTCACCAACGAAGAAAAAATCAAGGGCACTGCACGACGATATGGAAGAAATGTCTCTTGGATCGGATGCATCGGACGGCGACTATGACACTCGATCTATCGAAAGTAAACAACGACCACAAAAGCTAGCTCCTATTCATCTTGACTCCTCCGACTTAGAGGATTCGGACGATTACTCGTCACAAATGCCCGATCTGGACGCCCAATACAATAATCATGGTGATCCAGAGGGAGGCATGGGTGAATGAGTGTAACAGGTCGACGCAGCACAAAACGACATGAACGGTGGAGAAATATCGGCAGCCACAGGGAACAGCAGTTCTATTTACAAACGCGGGAGGTATACATCGGGAGAAGACAGACATCCCACATTTTCCGTCACAGGTACTTTTGTTTCCATCTAAGCGACCAGGGAGGATAACAAGCCGGAAATCCATCGACCCACATGCAGACTGTACATACGGAGATGCAATTATCTACAAGGATCCTCGATCAACAAGATTTATGTTTCAAAACGTGAAAGGGCTCACAATCACACAATCAGGCGACGACTTCAATTACTACCTCTCCTCAATGCTGTCGTATGCTGTCGACGTCTTTGGCATGGCAGAAACAAACGTTGGTTGGCAACATCAACATATCCAGGCATCGTTCAGGGGCAGTATACGCCGTCAACTGAAAGTCGGAAGGTTACGTTTGGTTCCCCATCACACCAGACGGATCCTCTGGGGCGCGAGAGACATTTCAAGCTGGAGGAGTTCTACAGGTCGTCCGTGGAAACCTGACCACTACTGTATTCGGTTCACCAATACAAGACAGCACAGGTCTCGGAAGGTGGAGTGGTTTTACTTTGATCGGCAAGTCGGAACAGAAACTGAGCGTTATCACAGGCTACCGCACGTGTCGAGGATCTATTGCATCATCCCCTTTAGGCAGTTCCTATCATCGTGAATACGTTTTCTTCAAAGAACGCGGATACAAATCACCACAGCCAAGGAAGCATTTTATCGATGATCTCGCGGTTGTAATACGACATCTTCAGGACCAAGGACACTCCATACTGCTAATGATGGACGCCAATTCCGTGCTGGAGTTGGATAATCAGTTGACAGTTTTCTCGAGTCTCACGATCTAAGAGATTTGCACTTCGATACGCCAGCATCTTCAACATATATCAATTCCGACAACAGACGAATCGATTTCATGTTCGGATGTCCCATACAATGGCTGCAAGAACTCGACAGGGGACTCTATCGTACTTCGAAGGACCCCAATCGGATCATAGAGCGCTATATGTGGATCTTTGCTTATCACAACTCCTAGGAACCGAATCCTTCGACCAAGTCTTACCGACAGGACCAAACAGATGGCTGGGCAGGAACCCCGAGTCAGTTACCATATATGTGGAACAGATTCACAAATATTACGCCACGCATCGGATGAAAGAACGCATTGACCAATTGTGGGAGACTCACCAAACATTAACAAGGTCACAGGTACGACGTTTGCTAACTGCGTGGGACGAGGATCAAGGCAGGGCAATGCGAGCGGCGGAATCTCAGCTAGCTACACCTCCAAAATTGTACAAATGGTCTCCACGCTTACGCAATGCGGGGTGATATTCAGGTACTGGAAGCTCAGACTACGCGAATTAACTCATTCGGAGGACTATTCAATGACTTTTGCACGATGGGAACGACAAATTCAGTTCTTCGACTCCTCATTTACACTACCATATCGGTCCCAAGCCTTGGAGGCTCATGAAGTTCGGCGACATTTAAACAATTCCCACAAAGAACTTCGTCAGGTACAAAAGAAGTCAACAGAGCATCGAGTGGGATGCTATGAGGAACTACTTTCCAAATACGAGGCAGATGACAATCCGTCGACGAAGAAGGAATCGCAGCGTTTGGCCAAACAAGTAGCTCGGACAATAAAAGGAGAAGAGGACAAGCGACTGTTCGGAAAACTCCGACAGATTCTTAATCCGAAGGAATTTTCCAGCTACGCAGATCCAAGTTCCGCGATATCCGATGTCCGACGAGCCAACTACTCGGGTAAGGTTCACGACGTTCTTCAACAGTACCATCCAGAACAATTAGTTTGGGATACAATAATATCCAGAGCCAACATTGAAGCCCATCTTTTGCAATTTAATAGAGAGGCTTTTCGAGCGGCGGCAGAATCACCGTGTGGGAGTGGCGTGATTCATGATGCCCTCACCTTTACGAGCCTTTCAGACGAAGCGGAAGCGTGCCTGCGCAGTGAAATCCCCAATCACTGGCACGGCGACAATCTCTTGAGAGAATTCTTGTCCTCCTTCCAAATACAAACTCGGTCATGGAGGCGGGTCCGATAAACCTCAAATTACCAACTCCGATATTGTCAAAGGCTTCAAATCTTGGAAAGAGACTACAACCACTTCCCCGTCCGGACGTCACCTTGGACATTACGAGGCGCTGATCACGGACTCAATTCTATTGGAATGCCTACGAAAGTTTTTGAACATTGCAATATCCCGAGGGATAGCGATTCCCAGGTGGTGCAAAGCGGTGAATGTTATGATAGAAAAAGATCCAGGTTCCCCCAGAATCAATCGCCTTCGTATAATCCATTTATTCGAGGCCGATTACAATTTGTTTTTAAAAATCATGTGGGGATCCAGGCTGGTTCGAAGATCGGTAGAACTCAACTTACTACACGATGGACAACATGGATCTGTACCAGGCCGCACAACAATGGATCCGGTGATGCTAAACCAACTCACAACGGATTTATGCCGGTTACTAAAGGTAAACTATGCTCGGTTCGATAACGACGCTTCGGCATGTTTTGACAGGATTATTGTGGCACTGGGAATGATGGCAGCTCGGAGATGCGGCATGCCAACAGAGGCGGTACGTACCCACGCGAAAGCACTTGAATTGATGACATACATGGTTAAAACAGTATATGGGATCTCGGAGGCTTCTTATCGTGGCACGGTGATGGAACCCCTCTTCGGTACAGGACAGGGGAGCGGCGCATCTCCTGCCGTTTGGCTTTCTTTAGTGGTAATTCTTCTTAACACTCTAGAGAGAGTGATACCAAACCGGATCAGTTTTCGCTCGCCTGACGGAAATATAACCCATCAGAGACTGGTTGATGCATTTGTGGACGACACGGCGATAGGTTTGACGGATGATGGCGAGGCATCTTTGGATGAACTTACAAAAGCGCTTGAACGAGTAGCTCAAACATGGGAGCAATTACTACACTTTTCAGGAGGATCATTGAATTTAAAAAGTGTTCCTGGTATGTTCTGTTTTGGGAATGGAAACAAGGCCGTCCGTGTATCCGGGAGATGGAACCAGGGGATCCGGGATAGAACTGTCCCAGGGTCCCAAAGCTCGCGGAAAGTATCGATACGTCAGCAACATCATACCACTTCTTCACGAATTCTGGGAGTACACAAACCCCGATGGGCGATTTCTCTGACCACATTCGAGTCCTCAAGAAGAAAGCAGACCAGTACGCGGGATATCTTAGATCGCCACGATTGACTACGTCAGACGTCAGGGTTTTCACCGATCCATCTATTCTCCCGCTATGAGGTATTCTTTACCGGCGATCGCAGTGGATGAGGAGGAACTCAATAGCATACAATCAAAGATTCTGCCAACTATCGTTCAGAGGATGGGAATGTCCTCAAAACTCCCTACGGCAATTTGACACGGACCAAAATCAATGGGCGGACTTGATCTTATCGATTTGCGGACAGAGTGCGGCATCGAAATGATAAAATACTTTCGCCACGAAGTATATGCAAACACGAACGTGGGTCAATTGTTACTATTACAGCTCCAGGCTTCACAATTGGAATCTGGGTTACAGATCCGACTTCTCGAGCCACACATTCACATCCCGTATCTTACGCCGACATGGATACTTTCCATGCGGCAGTTCATGTCAAACCACAATATCCGAATAACTTTAACGGATAATTTCAATCTGGAACTTCAGGGCCGAAATGATCAATATATCATGGATTTATCGCGACTCAAGGGATACTCAGTAAGGCAACAAACAGATTTAAATCTTGTTCGGCTATATTTGCAAGTGACGACAATTGCAGAATTAACGGATACACATGAGAGCAACAAGATTGCAGAGTGGGCACTTGAGGCTCAACGACCAGCTCACTTTATTGACGCACGAACATGGCCACGTCAACAAGTCGTGAGCCCAAGCCAGCGGCGGTTGTGGAAGCGATACGTCTCCTCCCAATTTCTAAGGTATGGCAGATTCTGAAAAATGCCTCCTAGGGGATCTTTACGAGAACTAAGCGAAACTAAAAAGTCTCTAGCGGGCACGGCCACAAGAGGGCCATTCAACCTCAGCAAATCCATCAGGTCACTACCAAGAGGGAGACGGCGATTACTCTCTCACACTCGTGTACTGATGTCCGAAAGTGATCTGTGGAGGGAATGTCAGAAGAAACAAACGCTAACCATAGCTTCCGACGGAGGTTTAAAGGGACGGAAAGGTACCTTCGGCTGGCTCATAGCACCAAGTCAAGATCCGTACTCGCGGAGGCGCTGGTCCGGTGGACGGGCCGTTTGATACCGTAAACTCGACACGTTGCGAACTCGGGGACTTACTGCACCATTGATATTCTTATCACTTCTTCATTCTCTGTGGGGCAAGCGTCACAAGTGTAAATTTCGATGGGTGACTGACAGCAAGGCAGCTATAGCGAAAGTAACCAAACAGAACGACAATCCGCACACGAAGCGACGACAGCCGAGCAATGCCGACTTTCTGGGTATCATACAGGCAGAGAAACGTTTACTGCGGCGAAAGGTACGACCGGTCTGGGTGAAAGGTCATCAGGTGATATCGGGGAGGAGCAGACAAAGGAAAGATATTGCAGACAACACTCGTGCCGATCAGCTGGCAACATGGTACCGCAACAACTGTACGTTTCGTCAGTCAATTGAATATACTGAACATACACCAGAGGCTCGTGTGACCATCTCGGTCAACGGTATTCGTCTCGTTGGCCAAGAGGACGCTACACTCCGATATCACATCAATGGATATCACCTACGCCAATACATCCAATCACGTCAACGATGGACCAATAAAGTGTGGGACAGTATTGACTTCGAAGTCTTTGGGCGGTTTTACCGTAAACTGAATCCGCAGAAACAGCTGTCGCACTCGAAATTCATATTCGATCAATGGTATACGGGAGTAAAAAGGGCACGTGTGTCGCAAACGCAAGATGTCGATTTGGATCTATGTCCATGTTGTAAGCAACATGGCGAAACAACAGATCACATTCTTCGATGTACGGCTAATCCTGAACACGACAAGAGCGTGAGGGAGTTAGGACGTCGACTGTCTCCGACAGAATACCATCCAATATTCCCAATTCTGAAAGCGAGTATCATGGCATGGCTTAAAGGGGAAGTATACTTACCGGATATAGAGGAATTTCCACGCAAACTACAGGATCGCATTCGGAAAGCACTTCACGAACAAGAGCGTATAGGATGGAACAACGCAATAAAAGGATATCTAAGCGTGGAATGGAGATTGTTAGCGGATCTAAGTCCATATGGAAACATGTGCGACGAGCAAGAAGGCAAAGGCTGGAGTTCTTACCACTATCCTGAATCACTTCCACCAAACAACCCAGCGGCTTTGGAAAGCTCGGAACCATGTTCTCCATACGTCAACAGAGGAACATCTTCGATGTATACGAGACGCGCAAACTGTCGAGATTAGGGCCATGTATGCCAATCCTGAGAGTATACAGGCTAGCGACCGTCACTACTGCGGCGATCACTGGAGTCAATCTTGAAGAAGAGTACCGCAACACGTCGAAGATGGCTAAGGTATATGCGTCTATCGCAGAACGCATGTCTAGGGAAGGAAGCCGCCAACTTTTGATGACACAATTTTTTCGCCCCGTGTCGACAGCACAGTGGCGGAGTCACCGTACCAGTGACACATTTTAGGGTTAGGGAAATAACTGTCGCCAACCTGGAATATGGTTTGGTCACAGAGGGTACACACTTTGGTCTTGTGTTAAGATCAAAGACGGTGACAACCCGATAATTAGTTCTTATATATGCTGCTTTCGAAGATTGCTTGCATGCAACAATCTTCGACCCATCGTCCGAATTCATCTCCTCCAGTGCCATCGTGTAGGCCAAGCAAAGAATTGACGATCTCCTCTGTCTAATTATGAAGATATCATAAGCAGAACAGAGATTGTCTTTATCATGCTTATCTACAAGGTCTCGCCATCCTTCAACAGTTCAATTGACTTGTTGAAGCCGCTCAATCCTCTGCTGCTGCAGGACTTCGACAACATTGCGATTGTCACTCATACTTCCAAGAAAGAGTTTTTTGCTTCCGGACTGTCCCAATACGTCTGTACAACAATCATGGATGATGCAGGGCCGTTTTTAATCTTCTTTGCTTTGTCCTCTGCTTGACGTTGGGCTTGAACTTTTTGTTTGATAGTTGATTGCTGAGAAATTTGCGTCGTCAAGTCCACAATTTCCTGCATGCCGCGCGTAACGCTGTATTGATCGTTAATGCTCTCGTCTTGCAGCAACGACAAGAAATTTGTCTTTCCATCTGGTGGATGCTCAACTAAACCTCCTGGTGTTGTGATATAGTAGCACCAAATGTTCCTTTTTTCATTGCTGAAGCGACAGAGACCCCTTGCTTGACGTCAAAATAGGCCAGTTGTATTCGATACCGTAAAATCATCAAGAATTATGCCGCCTCCTTTTGAAATTGCTCGGTTCATGACACCTCTATCAAACCCAAGGGACTCAAGAGAAGGAAACTGAGCCTTCATGGCTCGAAAATATGTTTCATCAGAGAGCCATTTGTCGCGATATCGACTCTGCTTGGTGACTTCAAGCCAACACTGGTAGATCATTTGTAGCTGCTTCATGAAGGCCAATCAGCCCAACCTGCCTTCCAGGCCAAAGTGCCTCAACCACTTGATGACAAAGCGAAGATTACCCAAAGGTCGGGCTGATGAAGATCGGGCGATGATGAAATCGTTGTCAAATTCTCATCGTCGTGAGAGGTGTTTTTGTGTGCTGCCGATCGTGTTATTTGTACTCGCGAGGATGCCGGATTTGACTTTCAATCCAGACGTCACTAGATTTTCTACTATTCCTACACTAGTTGTACTACATGGAGGTGAAACCAGCCGTTATGACGATTCTCGAAGTTGTACTCCGTATGTCAAAGGAATGCTCTGTGTATCAATGTCCTGTGTCCTGTGTTCTGTAGTATAACGACTATTATACCGTTTGAAACAGGAGTAAGTAGAGATTTAGGTC